>JAQGAO010000686.1:0-30748 GCA_034697705.1 Ommatoiulus sabulosus | reverse complement strand
TGCTCCTTTTATTACAATCTTAAACAAGCGCCGGACCTGCAATAGCCGCCTACCTCAATTAATCGCCGGGGGGGGGGTTTCCCGGAATTTGCAAATAAGCGCCCCGGCGCTTAATTCCGTATTTACGGTAGTAATAAACTCAGAAATATACGCTTGACTTTTCGGACACACCTAACATTGCCAGGTTTCCAGATATAATTTTCAACGTGTGTAACCGCTTTAAGAGTGAAGAACAATTATCATACATACACAGTTAAAAATTTCCGATAGATATTGAAGGAATTAGCCCGTAAAATAAGAATAGGGCAATTTTTCGTACATTTTATGATGCAAGAAATGTGTAAATTTCATGGTAATTTACCCGTAAAATAAAAACACGAGAATTTCCGTAAATTTTATGGATGAAATGCTGTACATTTTGAAGCAATTTACCAGTAAAATAAAAACGACGGCAATTTTCCGTAAATTTTACAGAAGAAATGCTGGAAATTTCGCTGTAAGTTTTGAAGCAATTTACCCGTAAATCTAACATGGGAGATTTCCGTAAATATTACGGAAGAAATACCGTATATTTTGAAACATTTTTTGAAAATTTTAAGGAAAAAATTCGCGATTTATTGACTTACAGAAGGGCTAAGCATAAATGCTTTTATTTGAGTATACCATTTAGTTCGTCTGTTTGAGTACCGCTATTGTGTTTTCTGGGTTTAGTCAAACTGTTTTATAATCCCCATTTTATTAAATTCGCCAGCATTTAATACTCCAGTTCAAGAAGCCCTTGTGGCCTAATGGATAAGGCGCCGGTCTCCTAACCGTGGATTCAACCGGAGATTGCGAGTTCGAGTCTCGCCAAGGGTAGCTAACTTTTATAACTTCATAATGCTATGTCTTTGTCACAAGTTGAATTAAACCTGTGCAATTAATGTATTTTATTTGCATGACTGCTAAGTGGAAAACATTGTGGTAAAAACCTGTGAAATTAGAAAAGAATGTAGGACAGATCAAAGTAGATCCCCCACTTTGTATTGGCATATTCTTATAAGGTAGGGCCTATACATGTACACCTAAAATAAATAAATGCTTATTCAAGGTTTTGCGTTCAGTTAAATATGGAAATTTCGCTCGAGTATGGGTACTCGTACGTTGAAGCTTATTCAAATCGCTGGCCAACGTATTTTGAACCAGTGTGTAGCGTAGTGGTATTGCAGACTCTTACCACTATAGGCGACACTGGTTTTCAAGCGACTGGAATAAGCTTCACCGTACGAGTACCCAATCGAAATAACAATTGGAGTAGGGAACGTTTGATTTTTAGTATTACAATAGTTATCGTAACAAAGGTCAAACGAGAAATTCTGCAGAAGTTTTATAAAATTTGGCTACTAAATCATAATTTCACAGAGAACTATAAAAAACATGCCGTGACCCGGATTCGAACCGGGGTTATTGCGGCCACAACGCAAGGTACTAACCACTATACGATCACGGCCATCGTGTGCGACGGCCAAGTGGCATCGTAAATAAGTAGTTGTTCCATATCAAACTGAAATCGTGTTTTTCCGTTTAAAATTGAAATATTGGTTCATTGTCTGCAATTATCATGCCAGTTAAGAACCTTCTTTACTAAAACAATTGACTGATCGCGCACTGGAATTTCTTTTATCTAGCTCGTGTTTCCGGTAAACGCCGCATCGCAGCAATAGCGCTGCAGTCATCCTATCGAAGCAGAAAATAGGTTAGTGCTTTCAGGATATATAAAATGAAGCAGTTTTGAAAACCGCGAAGTTTGTTTGCGTGTTCAAGTTGTTCATGATGCTCAAATGAACTCGAAAATGAATGGACCTTAATTAAAGACCCTTCTCCACCAAGAGCGTGGCGAGCGAAGCGGAAGTAGTTCGAGAACTCATGGATTGGAACACTAGAACTCCCCGTTTTCACTGGAAATTATGAAACGATGGATGAATTTAAATGTACCAGTCTGTGCTGAAAAAGGTCGGAAATCTTTCTAATTTGTATTAAGAATAGTTGTAACATTTTGAGCATTTGTCCTCGGACAAATGAAGATTAGATGATAATTAGAAATTGTGAAAATTTGTCTCGGAAACTGTTTACAATTTTAGAAATCTGTACTCAAAAACCGTTGAAAATTTTGAAAATTTCTGCTTGGAAATCTTGCAAATTTGTATTACGAAAAGTCTTACAATGTTGAAAATTGGTGCTCGGATAATTAACACGAGAAATTTTCCAAGTTTGTCCTCAGAAACTGTTGAGAAATTTATACGTCCTAACAACATATAAGCATTGATTTTGGATTGTGACAATATTAGGAAATTGGATTTCCTTAACTTTTTTCAAAATAAATTATTCGTCCCTGACTTTCCAAGTTTCCTGACTTTACCATTTCTAGGATTTCCAGGTCTGGGGGTACCCTGCTATAAATTCCACTGACTTATGTGTTCAAAATTGACGCGATTTAATAATGCATAGCTGCTTAGCAGCCTCGTTTTTCGTCGCCATATTCTCTATATCAATGATTTGGTGTCACTGCACAACACTTGAAAATTTTCAACTGGCTGGGCCAAGAGCGTGGACCTCGCAACACGAGATCCACCGAGAGCGTGAAGAGCACCATGTGCATCACGCGTGTGGTGCTCTTGGTGGATAGCCAGCTTTAGGCATAAGGTTCATTGTGTTCAGGGCCGAGGGAACGAGGGTGCCAAACACCCGTTCGCCAAGAAGTATAAAAAAGCTGAAAGTTGACCTGTAAATTTGAATTTTTTTTTCCAATATTCAAATTGTGACATTTTTAATGGTCAATGTTACAACAGTTGCCATGTTTTCATTGGTCAGTATTTCAAAAATTTCAACATTTTGAAATTATAACTAATGTAATTTTGCACAGTTTTCAAACTTTCAAACAGGTCAATTTTGACAAAATTAAAGCATACAATTTTTTTTATCCTTTTGCAAATTCTCCATAATTTAATTGTTTTATATATATAGTCGGGAAGGTGGGGGCGCTGAACCTTTTCTGTCACCCGGGCACCAAACCAATCCGATACGGCGCTGATTGTGTATTGTCTAAACTGGAAGCATACATGTGCATGTGTGTTTCAGTTTGTTATATTATGAAATTATCCTAATTCGTAAATTCAATAGAAATGTGCGTACAGTATATCTGTACTCGCTGTACTGAAAATGTTAAAGCTGAGCTTCAATTAGCATTACCAGTGTAGTCGGTAGTCCTATCCAAGCGCTTGGATACCAGAGAAGGAGGCCGGTGCGTCGCTTAGCATTGCTGCATTGGGCATTGAGGTTAGCAATGCTTACGATATTGAGTCCGACGGTATATGAACGGAACCCCGGACCTTTATCAGTTTTTAACTCAGTACCCTACAGTCAGCAAACAAATGCAATATAGTAGGGGTGTCTCGCCCAAAAATGATCTTATCTCTTTTCGAACGTTATAAAAATTAAAAAAAAGAACTTTATAAAAAAATATTTAAAAAAAGAATAAGGTCCGGGGTTCTGTCCAAGCCGTCCCCATCAGAAATATCGTAAGCATTGCTGGCAACCATGCCCAATGCTGCGCGACGAACAAACCGAACTACATCTCTGGTAGCTAGCAACCGACTACAAGCGCTAAGTGGAAATACCCGTCTCACTCTAGACACTTGTCGGACTCGAACCTCCAACACACCATTCCTGGTAGGCACTACAAGCGCTAAGTGGAAATAACCGTCACTCTAGACACTTGCCGGACTCGAACAGACACCGTTCCCGTTCCTTATTCTGGCCTCCGTTGCTGGATTACAGGAACGAGCCACCATTCCCAGCCTACACATGAGTGCTTTGAACTTAATGCCCTTTATACGGAACTAGACTCGTGTAATAAAACCTAACTTCGACATAATCTATTAAAGCTTCGATCTACAGATGCTTATACGATGTTGGGGACGAACGGATATGAACATAACCCTGGACCTTGTTCTGATTTGGTCTATTTTCGTCACGTTTTTATACATATGTGTGTTCGAAAAATGATCTTATCTCTTTTCAAACGTTATACATTTTTTAAAAAAAAATTGATGAAAATTGCTAAAAAAAAAAAGAATAAGGTCCGGGGTTCTATCCAATTAAGCCAGCCCCATCAGAGATAACATACTGTAGGCGTTACAGGCAACCACGCGGCCCGTAATACTGCCCGACGAACGAACGAAATACAGTGTAGACGAAACTACTTCTCTGGGAGGCAACTACAAGCGCTAAGTGGAAAAGACCGTCACTAATCTAGACATGCACTTGCTGGACTCGAACAGACACCATTCCCGTTCCTTATTCTGGCCTCCGTTGCTGGATTACAGGAACGAGCCACCATTCCCAGCCTATACCTGAGTGCTTTGAACTTAATGCCCTTTATACGGAACTAGACTCGTGTAATAAAACTTAGCTTTGACATATCTGTTATACAGCTTGTACAGGTATTAAGTACGTTTCTATTGGTTTCAAAAATTCCTACCAAATTTTAGCGAAGATTTTGGGAAGACCATGTAGGACATTTAATTTCCAGCAACAAGTTGAAAAAGTACAGTGAAGAATTAAAAGATAAGTTCGGTAACTTCCGAGTTTTATTTTTATTTTCATACGGTTGTTATTCAGAGTTAGGACACATACTGTATCCTACTGCACTGTGTTAGGAAGAAGCCGGTATCACACGTGACTTTTTCATCCTGTGATCGACGAAAAAAATTGTCACTGGTTATAATTTCTCCCAATGCAATCACACTGTGTCAGGGTGTGTGATGCAATGATTTAAGTTACGCGATAAAGTCCTGCGTACATTATGATAAAATTGACACAGATGAATAAGCTTAGAAAGGGCGTGTGGGAGGAGGGATTCAGTTTTTCAACATGAAATGCTTCACTTGACTCATTTTTCTTTCCATAAATGAAACTCAAATAAAAGCTTTGCGAATCGTACTTTTGCAGTAATGGAGTCAGTGTGCAAAAGGAATGCATTCATTGGTATAAAATCAGAGACAGTGGTAATATTACCACAGTATAGATAACTTTCACGAGCAGACGACTAGCAGATGACGTGGTCTTGCCCCGCCCAGATCAGACAAAGTGGGGTACTTCAAGGTATACTGGCATAAGGTGTTAAGGTATACAGTTACAAAAATGTTTGTCCTTGCGCTATATATAAATTGTACGTGCAGGCAGCAGGCGCATTCGATCCATATATATAATGTTGCATTATTAATTCTTTTATTTAATTATTTATTTAGAAATAAACGAGGAAATTCACACAATTCTTGATTTGCAGCGGAAAAACAACATCAAAATATTTACTTTCGGATAAAAAATCTATTCATGAGTAAGTGATAGTATCTAATGGGACATTTTCTTATAGTTTTTAGAATGATACTCCTTATTAGCACCACGATTCTAAGATTCATGTATCCCACAACACGCCCACAATGTAAACCATGTCACATTAGCCACTTCCACGAGCTGCGTGACGTCACTCACATGCAAGTTATCTATACGAAATACTAGTATGCCGACTCCGTGTCGGCACCTTTGATGTTTGCATGGCAAGAACGACTGGAGCGTGCCACGCTACAGTGCGATACGATCACCGTGATACGATCGACACGATCGTATCATGCCCACAGGGTAGCACAATAGTGCTTACTTTCTCAGAATATAGTAATCAGTCTATCGGTTTCATTAGTATAAAATAACATTTGCCAATTTGATACGATACGATAGAGGATGCGAACTCTATAGCATGTAAAAGTGATATTTCGATCATATATTGCACCATAACCTTGATTATTTTTAAATTGAACGAGTTAATTTTGCACACGTGATTTCACTACTGCCATTGAAGTACGATTCGTAAAATGCTTCTGATTTACTACTAAGCTAATTAGTCATAGTACATGTTGCCTCATTCAACAAGGATATCCCAAAAACTTGTTACGTTGAACACAATCCACTACTTACAGTAGCTAGTACATAAACAGAGAAAGTAGTTTGGCGATACTCGACTTTTCAATTTCTGGTTGAATCGAGGGTAATTAGATCTGAGCATATATGCATAATGCCTAATGCAAATATCTAATGTACGGTATATTATTATGTATTTGTATAGATTTGTTAGCTTTATGTTAAAAGTAAAACAAAATCACTTTCGATTATCCGGGCATTTAATCAACTATCCCGAATAATCGAGTATTTCGTACGCGGTCTTGTTTTATCTCTTTTTTTACGAGTTTTTACTTTCCAATGAACATTTCGTCTTGCCCTTGGAAGATGAAGGTGACTAATCCTCTCAGAACACGCTGAGAAGGGTATCGAGTTTTAAGCTTAGCCCTCTTGGCTGGGAATGGTAGCTCGTTCCTGTAATCCAGCGACGGAGGCCAGAATAAGGAACGATGTATAGCACTCGGTGGTCCTTGGTTCGAGTCCTGCTACCGCTCGTTTCGAAAGTGGCTTTATTCCACTTGGCGGTCTAAAGGCCATCCAGTTGTTGGTGGCCTTTATTGTCGTGCAGCATTTGGGCGTCGTGCTTGCCTATACGACTAAGCGACGGGGTTGTTGGATCCCCAATTGAAGTCGCATATTTGGGACGTGATGAACTGGGCACCGGTGCTCGGACCTTATTCTTTTTGACTTTCTTTTTAGTATTTTGGTTTGTTATTTTTAGCTTGTTGGGTGCTCAGGGATGAATTCGAGAAACATAAGATTCGATTTTATTACGTTTTTTTGTCAGTATTACAACTTTGGTAAAGTTCACATGGAGAATGGTGGTATTCGACGAAACGAAATAGCCCGAAGACCAAAGATTCTTTTTGGTTTTGGGAATGGGTCGCGTTGCTCGTTCTTTTAACCCCTCCAAAAGAATTTGATTTTTAAATTTTTTGTCTTTGTTTGAAGCATCACGATGACTTTGTTTTATAGCTTTGATTTCTCGTATTGGTTATCAATTTATTGCGTCTTTGGTCTGAGAGGAGTGGATGTAAGCGACTGATAGTGTACTTTATACGTTTTCCGCACGAGTAGGCTCCGTTTTATACTATACTGACTAAAAAACTGAAAATGTATTTCTGCAATGGTCTTTGAAAGTGGTCACTTCGATATCTGGTCCCCACTTGTAAAAGCAACATTTTGCTTTATCCTGCACATATACTGTAAATCGAAACAAAACAATTGAAAATGGAAAATCTAAATGATCTTTGTAACCTTAAAATAAGAAGAACGTACCCTTGGCGAGATCCGAACTCGCAATTTCTGGTTTAATCCAGACTGAATGATCCAGGTTAGGCAGCTTAGGCTGTATTCACAATGCAACGATTGACGACAAAAACGATCGTAGACACCATCTTTAAAAAGTCACCGCTTTTCTCGCGTGTATTAATTAGTGGTTCGAACTGACTTTTTCCGTTATCACTTTAGTTTTCTATAGATTATACAATGAATGCGATTTATTACGACGAAGTATAGCTCTCGTCCATTTCGTTTTTGACACCCAAAATCTAGAAATGATGTATGGCAATTTTATCTGCGCATGAGCGACGACCGTTTTTATCGTCAATCGTTGCATTGTTGAAACGATGACAATAGCATTGCGAAGGTGTCCTCTATCGTGTCCATTCTCTGTTGACATTTTTTCAAGATATTTTCCAGCATAAAATTAAATATTTTCGATAATTTCTTTCTATGGATAATTACAATCTTGTATAAATACAGTACTTTCAATAATAATTCGTACTTTCACATTTTTAAACGTTCCACGAGTTAATTTTAGGTTAAATAAAAACTTTATTTTTATGATTGAAATTTCAGAAGTAACTTCTAATATAACTAATGTAGGTACTCAGACAAAAGCTTTACGAATATCACGTGTAAAAAATCGACACGTCAATCGCTTTCAAAATTCACTCATTAAGGTTATCCCAGTTTCAAACCAATTAATGCATTTCTTTTACATACAGGTATAGTAACTTCGCGACCGCAAAAGTACAATTCGTAAAGTTCTTGTTCCGAGTACCCCTAATATTGTTCATGTTTACTATTGGATAATTTACCTTTAAATGATTCATTAAATACTGTATATGCATTCCAAAATTTCAGACTGGAGTTTTTTTTTCCTGAAAACCTTGTCTGGTCTCCCCATTTGTTAGCACAGTCCGCGCATAGGACTTAATTGCTAGTGGTGGTCATACACGTTGCGGTATACTTGTAAGGTTTGCCTGAAAAAATAACCTGTGCAGGTATACCGGAGCGTGTGTGTCGGTGTATCATATCGTGTATACCGGCACACACTCCCCGTTATAACTACACAAGTTATCTTTTCAGGCAAACCTGACAGGTATACCACAGATGTATTATGGGTATACCGCAACGTGTATGAACATTGAAATGCTCATACTTTGAACCACAGTGCTTTGAACATTGGGCTTCGTACGTGCACCTCACATAGATTTCTTATGTGCGGGATAGGTGGCGCCTCAAGTACAATTTTTTTTGCTTGGCCTTAAATCTCACAAATTTCATCTTTGTTCAATTCGCGGCACACCGTTCGTAGCGATTTTCTATTTTTGGCATACTGTAGCATCAATGATACCAACTTTTTTTTAAATAAAAAAAGTGGCAGAGTTTTCGTGCCTATTGATCTTTATGATAATTTTGCAGTATTTAATCGAAAATTTTCATGGACAATTTTTATGTTCCTCAAGTGTTTTACAACTTTTTTTATCGATCTTCCCCTAATATCCCACGGCACACCTACGGATGGGATACCTGTTGAAAACCACAAGTGCTTTACTGATAGTCTCATGTTTGGATATTCGTGAAAGAGTTGTTGTCGTCTAGTTGCTATGACAGCCCGATTAATAGACCATGATTATATATACGTTATAAGCAAGCTACATGTACATGTATACTCATCAAATTGATCTTCTATTTGCATTTGACATTTGAATCCTTTGACATTTGTCATTTTCACGATTCTGCAAAACGTCGATTCGTCATGTTTTTAAACGTATAGTTAAAAGTAAAGCAAGAAAAGCCGTTTCACATATCATGAGCGCCATGGCACTTGCGTTACTGAAAATTTACTCGTGAACTTACTGCGACTATGTTATGCGCAGCGAACGTGCTATTCCTATTCCCTTAGGAGTGTTGATTTATGAAAGGAATACGTGTGCGAAATAAGCGGTTTTTTCCATGAATAAATGTTGATGATCTGCGAAATATGGTACCAGGTGCAAAGATAAAGTCATCTTTTGACATTGACGTTAACAGAACTGCCGTCCGTGGTTAACATGTGGCCATTTTTAACGTGATTACTTTTGTCAGAAAATTGATAAACGGTTAAATGTAACGTTAGGAGATGATATTCAGGTAAATTAGAAGTGGGATGGAACATTCTGCGTAATTCTTTTGCTTTGCCTAGAAGAAGAAACGAAACAATTGTCGACGATCAATGGTAGATAATAAAATGTTAGTTTTCCGATCAATTTCAATCAGATATATATCATTTATACAACTCAACGTTCCGTTAAACAAAACTATTTTTTAACTTTTTGAAAATTAAATTAAACTATAAAAAATTAGCGGAAAATACATAGATTATTTAAACCTGAGTGGAAAAGTGGATAAAGCAAATCAATATTGGAAAAAAAACATAGTTTCCATGCTGGTAAGTATTATTTACATCAGGAGTTGTTTTCGAAAATTCTAGCATTTCAGAAAATTAACACCCTCTTAAGCTCCTTCGCTTTTTAAGTCTGGAATAAAGCTGAAAGTTAAATAGATGTATCGTGCTATTCCAAGAATGGTTAATCTTGAGAGTCTCAATTGTTTGTCACAAATATAGTAAAAAAATGATCGATTTTGGATTATAAGCTAAGTACAATTTCACGTTGTGTCGCATCGACTGTAGTCAGGCTGATTATATACAGTACGTGTACATGCATATACTGTATATATATAGTGTGAATCAGTTGAAAACAATTGCTTTATCCAAAATACTTATCCATTCATTTTGTAAAAGCCAGTATTTTCTTTTTACATTTTGCATTTATAATCTCATTTATGAGAAGGGTTTGACGTCACTGCAGTATTTCATATCCGGGATCCATTTACTATTGGCTTACATTTGTTACAATAGTATTTATGGATTACGGTGTACTATATAGTTTTTATGGTTTTGCCTGTGAGCGGAGCATACAATGTAGTTTGTTCTGATTACACATCATGTACAGTGTACACTGTATACACTTCCCAACGTTCTTTTGATGACGTTCGACTCGTTCAAGTAATATGTAACATTGTATTTAATTTAAATTTTAAATTTTTTTTTCATTTGATAGACAGCGGAAAATAAAAGGAATCATTCGCTTGTACTTTTTTGGCATTTTCCAGTAATTTTCTGGCTATACTGTACACTGTAGCACTAAGGCCTACAATTACATGTACTGTACATGCATGTATTGTTGATTACATTGTAGCTCACGCACAACATTTGTCAAAGCGCCCCGCGGTATAGACTAGCAACACCAATTACACATAATCGATTAATTGATTACAATGCTAATTATGGGAAATTTAATTATTGTCCATTTTATATTAATTGGCCAACAGTGTTTTTGCCTCGATGTTTAGCAGATTAGAGTATACCTGTTCGTTTACCCATTTAATCTCAAAAGTACCAATCAGTTATACTGGAAATCTTTAAGAATTCAATGCATTTTGAATTCAGGCTAGAATACAGTATGTCCGCGTCAACGTTCATATTATACACTAGCTGTATATGTACTTGTATTTTGTTGTTGTTTGTAATATTCAGGGGGAAAAATGGATTACGAGAAAATAATTTACACTGAGGGAATATTTTTCACGCACCAATGTTATTGGTTAAGGTGGGTACACACCAGGGAAACAAACTGAAACTTGGTTTCCCAACCGTGCGTTAACTGATAAAGTTTCCTTGGTGTGTATACCTTAGATACAGTCTATATATATGTACCTGCACTGTAGTTTTTACAGAAACGTTTATCGGAAACTTTAAAATGTACCCGTATATACTGTACATATACCTGTATATGACCGATTTGACATTCGTATATTCCATTCGCCCTTACCAAGGACGAATGTAATATGCATTGCGACATCCAGTGCACAATGTTTGTTCAAACCGAAGTGTAATTGTAATTTGCATAACGTTGAAAAAGTAGTTGAAAACTTTTCAAGTTCGATGTCTCTCTTGGAGGACGCGTAGATTCGCACGACAGCTGGAGTCAGCGCGCATTTAGAATATTGATGAAGCGGTGGAATATAGCATCAATGATATGCTGGCTAATTGCTATCCTCTCATGTGCACCATGCAGTACATATTTTTTTTCCACCTATTTTTTATTTATTTATTTTTTTGTTAATTTTCCGAATTCGGTTATTAGCATCCGTTGAATTTTCCACACGCTGGGTTTTTGCACCCGAGCCATGTGCGCCGACGCTAGCCAATAGCGACGCCGTTCGAGCGAACCTCGTGATTTGATCGACGTACGGCCACCTTGGCACACTTTGCGCCATTTCAACTTTTGAACGTTGTTTGAGTCGGATTTACCGATGGGATCGCACGCGCTCGTGTCTATGCCAATTTCCGTGGAATATTCAACTTCTGCAGCTTCTTCGGAAAAAGTGCCGATTTATAGCCGAAACTGAACAGTTGAAAATACAATAACAGTCGGGTGTTGGTTGGTTTAAGCGAATTAATCCTATTTGGAAGGCTAGCGGAGAATGAAAGGTAAGGCAATTTCTAAACGAAAGGCGTTTATTTAATAGCTTTTCACCACGTTGGCTTCTGTTACTCGTAACTATTGTTTTCCGCTCTTCTTCTTACTTCTTGGTTAATCGGCTTATCGTCGTGTGCCATGCATGCCGGAGTGGATGTGGTTTTTACCGAGATTTTTTATAGTTTGCCTCGTGGGCATTTACAACTACTTCAGGAAAATTGAAATGCTAAATTGGTTTGTTGCTTTTGGCAAATTGCTGTATTCGCGGTTATATAGTTAACCACTTTGAAAAAGCAATCAAAAATAATAGGGTTGCGCCACTGTTTCATTAGTTTGTCAAAGTGATGAGACAAGTACACACTGTATACGTGTTTTTAAATCCCTGTAAATTTACTCGTACATGTATATGCACCTTTTTTTATAAACACTTCCTGAATTCAATGCTTGCTATGGTTAAATTTCAGGAGTAACCGTCGATGTTGGTATAGTGCTCCAATCCATACATTTTTTAAATATCTCATTTATTTATTAAAAAACAGAAGTAATTCAAAGTAGATCGTGGAAGAATCCCCT
The DNA here is from genome assembly GCA_034697705.1 of Ommatoiulus sabulosus. Lineage (NCBI taxonomy): Eukaryota > Metazoa > Arthropoda > Diplopoda > Julida > Julidae > Ommatoiulus > Ommatoiulus sabulosus. Next base: position 18,368 of record JAQGAO010000686.1, on the reverse strand, counting down.
TTATCGCTAAATTCACGCTTGATTTGAATGTTTTTTAAAATACATAGTAATGTTTTTTAAGCCATTAAGCTTCCAAAAGGTACCATTCATAATATTGTATGGATCCATTTCCCCCCATTATTTTCGCAATGATGATGTTGCTGTACTAATTTCAGCGTTGATCTATGATTAAAAAACAAGCTCTTGGTTTTATGGAATAATAGATTTTCATCTTTGTGCCAATATGAGTTTCGAAAAGCAAACCTAGTCTTAGAAAGATCGAACAGCGATGAACACCATTGGGCACTAAAGTTAAAACCAAATTTCCATTCCCCATGACAATAATCCCTATCGCATTCAACCATGCAAAGCTGTAAGAAAATTCTATTCTATGGATTCAAAGAATAGATGGAATATACCAATGCAACTGTTGCTAGTATATGACAAGTCTCCCGCAGGCGGACACGGTTTGCAGCGACATGCTTTTTGCATTACTGACCTCAAAGATACGTAACCTACAATATGTACGAATTCAAATCAAAGGCTGACATTTATGAAAGAAAAAAAACCCTTCCAAAATGCTAAAGTAGCCTTTCGAACAAAAGCAATGCACCGTGAGTTAATGTAATGTACAGTATATACGATTGTAAGCAATTATGTACATACTGTATATGCATGCCGTGCAAAATAGTATGAAAATGTATAGAATTCAGTTCCTAACATCATTATAAGTTGTTTTAATGTACGTTTTGCTGACATTTGTTAACGTGCATGTCGAATTTGTCTTTAAGAAATAGTCTGCCAGCATTTGGTTTTATTATAAATTAACACACACAGACGAGATTTTGAAATTGTCCGACGAATAATTTGCTTTAATAAATTAGCATTACTGATAATTGAATTTCTTACAAGCAGAATAATTTATCAATCAGATCGTTGACATTTTGGTAAAATTGCAAATTAATAAGGTGATTTTTAAACAAATACAAACTCAAACCATTTCGATTTTTAATTTTTATCGTATACTTCTCGCCATCTCGTGCATATATAACTTATTTTATTTAAAAATTCGTTGTTTGTGTGTTGTAGTAAGATTTGAACGTAATGATCCTCGTAAATAAAAGTATCGTAATTGTGTGTTTTGGCGTATCCCCTTCAACTAACGTTAAAAAACATGCTTGATTTAAGATGCTTTTAGAAACATTTCTAATTTTCTCATTGAGTATTTTACACCGACTCTACGCAACTGACCAACAATTCGAGTGAAATTTATTAGAAAACCTGAACGTTTCCATCGCTTTAATTTTGTCGAGCACTTTAATATTGGTTTTCGTCTGATTTAATGAAAATTGAACCGGATACCCACGCAGGTCAAGACAGGAATTGAAATCAGCTGCAGGGTCCGAAACATTTCAGCGTGATAGAAATTGTCTTTTGCTCTATATGCTAGTCAGAATCGAGATTTCTGTCAGCCATGGAGTTCTATAGCGTAGGATTTATTTGAGGGAAGCCTGCGTTTCGCAAAATTGATGTATACCAAAGAAATTCTATAGTCGAACGCGGGATAAGCAAACTCTCCTTTATCAAAATATGCAAAATGCATTTCGTTTCTATCTATACCTATAATCCGAGGTGCATTCAGCTTCGCTAGATTCGAATGAAGTTGACATTATTTATATTTTAAACAACCCGAAATGGAGACAGAACAATGTTATTTGCATGGAATAGGTCTGCGTATAAGCATCGCTCAATGCAACCAGTATAGAAATGTACAGGTGGCCAAGCAGTTTAACCATGCAAGGGAATTTGCAATTTTTATTTCAATATTGCTGCTTCACACCGGTTTTATCAACATGATACCCACTCAGTTTCCCTTCTACAAGTAATAGGGACGCAGTTTCCCTTTTACAAGTATATATACTGTAGTTATAGGGACCGCGTATAAACTCTTCTAGCCCGACAAATGCGTTTTATGAATTGGCGCGTGGGAGTGTGGATATAATACGGCCATTATATAAGAAAATGCTTCATTCGATGATGCAGTTTCTTGAGATTTTTCTTTGTGCGAGAGATTTACTAAGTAAGCCACGCGTGTGCCGTAAATGCATAAATACGCCTCAGTATCGTTTTATTTTCTGCCCCGTGGCAACTCACGTAGCACCTGGAAAGAAAAAGAAAACGAGATGGTCTAAACACGTTACTTTTGTAGATGGGAATTGTCCTTATGCATGTATGGAACAGGCGTATTGATGCCATTCTTACGGAAATGCGACTGAAAATAGGACGTTATCTCCAGGAAGGAAATACATTTATTTTTCCATGTTTGTAAATAAAGGCAGATTTGTGCGGCGGTATATACTGTATGTTGTCCCATAGATGGACGTTATGAAGAGCATCACGTGCGCAGACACTGAGTGGCAAACGGCCGGGGGTCGTCCAATGTGGAGAAGGAAATCGAAAGTCACCAGTGATTGTCATTGATGTAATTGATGGACTATCCCTAGAGTAATTTACCTCGGGTTTCGGACCAATGGAATGTAATCTCGGCGTGTTTACTAGCTCCTAGGCGCTATAGCCTATTCAATCTCTTAGTGAATGCACATAATAGGCCGGAAATGTATCCACCGTTTTCTGCGTTCCTTTGGTCTCAAACCGAAGTTATTTCATTATTCTCCGGCATTGATATTGCGCCATCTAGCTCAAAAGTACGAAAAGCCACAGAAGGTTATTCGTGTTTTAAATTCGCCGTCCTTCCCCTACGACACGACGAATGCAATATATTTAGGTAAATAAAAGGAATTTATCGCCGCGTAGTGTTCAACTGCTCGGCTAATTCAAAGTTGGATTTCAAGTATACTGTATAGCTCCCCGCATTGTCCTCTTTAGTTTCCCTTTCTTTTATTCTTCTTTAACGAACCGCCAAATAATATTAAACGTAAGCCTGCAGTAATAAAAATAAAAAAATGATTAAAATTGCGGGCACACAATGTTAACATTGGCATTCTGAATAGCGTCATTTGAGATCATGCTATGTATACGTGTGTCTTGACAACAAATACTGTACAACATGTGTACCTTGCTCCATGGATACTGAAGGGTTTTTTAAAAGTAAATATTATTGTTCCAAATTTAGAAATGTCGTCAAGGACATATATGTAGTTGACGTTTCCCTGTAATTCCTATTGATTAGTAAAAATTAACGAGCAACTAAGTTTCGCTGCATGTTTTTCTTCCGTATAAAATTTAGATTGTTTGTCCACTTTCACGATGCCTTTCATTCATATTTTCAAATGTCTCGTACATTAGTTTCACCAAAGTGAGCCCTTTATTAAGATACAGTGTATACTTTACAGACATCCATATAAAAATGTTAATGCCAAAATCTGAGATTCGTTTAGATTTTTTCATTGTACTAAATGGCAAATATACAACTTATTAATATATTACAAGTAATTGCAGCAGTTTAATCCTTATTTAATAGGACTTCTATAAACTGTATACTTTTGGTTTTTTTTGACGTTCTATAATTATAAAAATATGTTTACATAATTTTTATGGCTGTGGCAATTGTAGATGCAAAATGTAGTTATCCGAAGACTACCTTAAGATTAAGCAGATCTTAAATTATCGAGTAATGTATATTATTTTTTCAGGATAGCTAAGTCACAATATATAGCTTTGATCACGATTGGTGTAAAATCTGTCAAAGGTTTGATAGTCCGCTCCAATATGGCGAAAACTTGAACATATTCGAATGTTTCTAAAAATCCATCTATACTGAAGTTATTAATAAAACATGTACTTGTTTGTGTGTTAAAGAGTTAACTAGCAATCACGAAAAAAATGACTCAAGGACGTGCATGAGGGAAAGAAATAAGATTACAAAATTGCAACTTGCGATTTATAGAAATGAAAATAAAAGAAATTGGTTAACAAAAATGGTGATGCAATGAAATGAGCGTGACAAGAACAAATTTAAATAATAAATGTTGCTTTAAAGTTTTTTTTTCGTTTGGCAAAAATCTACTTTTGTGATGTTAAACGTTGAACACCATCACAACCTTTAAATGCTGAATGGTAATTTTTGAATAAAAAAAGCCACGGTTATAATAAAGTAATCAATTGCGTACATTAAATAATCGTTTAATTCCTATTATAAAGCAGTCAAATTTGGCTTATAGTTAATTATTTAACCAAAAACAATTGCGTATAGTAACACATTAGGCTTTGTGCTAATAGCGAAGGCTCATTCTTATTCTACTGACACTGTTGCTATTTTTTTTTGTTAAAATATACACGACTAATATATACATATGACTAAACTCGTTTCACGATAATCCAGATTGTTCCGTTTGCACTACAGTATTCTGTTTCTCGACTTTTGCTGATTAAATGAACATACATGTATATTTTATCTTTAGCTTACTACAGTATATCAAATGGGTTTTTGGTATTATCGTCTAAATAAAATTAAAGTTTATTACAAATAATTGTTTTCTTCCTTAACGTAAATTGTTTCATATAGGCATACTTAATCACATTTCATAAAAGACATAAGTATTTTTTATTTTTAAAAAATAGCAATTACAATTATGTTAAACGCGAAATGCTGAGCAACTAACTTCTTTGGATACTTTCCATCCTTATAAGCAATTTTGTTCGTATTTCAAGCATACTTGCTAGGATATTGCGTTATACATATTGCACTATACGTAATGGTGGACTCGTGTCAAAGGTCATTATTAAAATTCTGGTTGTTGTCTGTCATTATAAACTGACCATAGGAGCACGAGACGAAATATTTTCGCTTAAAATCGCATCTGTCACGCACTTCGGATTATTGCAGTTATATATTATTGGGTTGGTCTGAGTATTTTTAGTGTAGGGTGAAGAAGGCCGCAGTTTTCGAAATTATCAGATTTGTCCTTTTAGAACAACCCCTCGTCATTTTAACTGCCATATATATAGGTATACAGTATATACTGTAGGCCGATGAATAAACACGGTATAGCTCGTTGGATTCTTGCATTAGCTTTTTAATAAATCGATATCTGAATGAGTGGGTCAGCTCTGATAATCGAAACGACAGTCGCCGTGTTCGAGAAATGCATAAATCGCGCCTCCCACGGAGAAATCCATCGTCATATTAGACGCTCAATTGATTGAAGATTTAAGCGCTCTAGCTCGTGACAGGGCAAACTCTGAAGCGCATCCGAAACTAAAGACGAAAAGTAAGGAAAAAGAAAAGATATACACGCGGAAATTGAATTTGTGGAGGAAATTGAAACCAAACAGCAATGAAAAGAATTGTTTGAGTCATTTAATTTTTCCAGGATAAGGATAATTTCAAATGGCATGCCTCCGCTGCGGTGATTTAATTTATTACTAATAAAAGATTTTTCTTTTTATCCTAGGAGAGTATTTCCTTTGACGTTCATGCTTGCTGCGAATAAGCACGATTCAGAAGTGCGTATGTTTGAGTAACTTCGATTTCTTTCTCTTTCAGTTGAGTGGATTGTGACCCAACTTTATTAGGTAACGACCGTTTTCGATCATCTAATAATTTTAGTTTTCTGCTATCGGGTCTTAACAACAGTTCGCTTTGAACAATCTGATATCACTGCCCAAATATATATATAGAAAAATAAAAAATACAACTTCTTCAGGCAGAAATAATTGCCAAAAACAACATTGGCCGAAAATCAGGGTGAACTGCTAAAACGTACATACATGTATGTTAACTGAATGTGCTATACGGTCTTTATGGTGTATTTTATTGAGAGCGGAATTGCACGATGAATGACATCGCCTACAGATTTACTTTCAGAAAAAGTTTTTATTTTTGGGAACAATGTTTACAGCAGTTTAGCATAATCGGCAGAAAAATTCAAAGATTTGCTATAGCGCATTTCGGTTCCTCGTTTTCAGATCGACTGCGCGCAACTTTTCATTAAACAATTAAGGCCACGCACTGACATGGCAAGTTTTAGTGATTATAAAAACAACACAAGCTATCTTTCAAGCGAAAGTTTTTTTCTACACTGGGAACATTTCACTCAAATGCAGTATCGTCGGTACATGTACGTGCATGTTCATATAGCCTAATTAAGTTACTTCCTTTGACGCTTTTCCTATATCAAAAATACATCATCGATGATGATGTAGCAGTCGAAGAGTCCTCGCATGGTTTCACGTATATGGTTTCACAAGCATTTGGTAGCTGCAGAAAAACAACCTGAACGAACACATAACAGGTTCAATAACAGGTTTTTACTCAAAATGCACATTCAGTCGAAATTTGTATACCTTTAATTTGTTCGGTGAACTCTGTGCACGCAAGTTTCAAATGTCATCGAAAGGGTACCAGCTGTTCCGTTTCCGAGTATACAAATTATTTGCTTTCGCTGTATTTATGCTAAATTTAGGTTGATGTTACGCGCAAGTTTGCCGGCTCGCGTCTCTTTCAGAACCGCAAAATCTCCATCTTTTATCTTGTATATTCTTAAAACATGACTCCTTTGTCGCTTTATGGAAATGGTAAACTGAACAGTTGATTCATCGCAAATTATTTTGTAATTTCATAACTATGCTGATGAGAATGTTATCGCGGGCTTGGCTTTGCTCTATCGCACCGGATGTAATAATGAAGAGTCACGCATTTTAGTCGATAGCATTCTCGGCTGGTCGACTTTTATATTATTAAGTGTTCCTACATTGCTCGCAAAATCTATTTAGTTTTATCAACCCGAACAAACGAGAAATGATGCGCTCTCAAATGGTGATAAACAGTGAGAGAGATAATGGATGTCTCGGAAACTATGACGATCAATTCATCAAGGGTTCGCGTATAAAACGATTTGTTTCCAATTTGCTAACGATCGCGAGGTCTTTCTGAAAAATGACACGTGAACGGCTGCGAATTTTGCAAAACTAGGCGTCCGGAAAATATTTATTTGTATATAGAGTATTAAGAGGATGTTGAAGGGACATTTGAACTGTGTTTTTTGTGATTACTTTGTGGAAAAACTTAAGGTCAGATATTGTGTCCAGCTACTTAAATATTTGACATGGATTCTATGCAAAGTATATATGAGATAAAGAAATGTATAGTAAATATGGCGTTTAGGGGCGCTGAGCATTTCATGCACGTAATGTCAGAGCTAGCGTACTGCAAACAGAAACTGGATTATGGTTCATATTTTCCTTTCACTATATATTTAATAGGGGTACATGTTTAATATTAGAAGTTTTAGTTCATAAAACGTTTTTTGATGTCCTAATTTTCTTACATTAGCACTCTTCATCACTCATTTTAAATTTCTAAAATTTCAAGCATGCATTGAAGATAGTAAGACCTTAAACGGGATGGCGCTTCGACATTATGCTATAGTAATATGGCACATCGTAATTATACAGGAAGAAAACGTTTTAAGTCGATAAATATTTAACGATATGTGTTAAACACGCCCTAAATTGAATCGAAAGCTGCATCGGCGGTGTGCTATATTAAGATATATCGCGGAAAATTGTTGGCAAACATTGATTGTGTGTACTGTTGTCAACGACGGACGATGCGTAGTTGACACATCGAAATGCGTTAGTACTACTTAATCGAACCTTTGTTTTCTTCCTTATCAATCTGCCAACAGAATTTTGTACGACGCTTCTTCAATCTTGTTGCATTTTGCCTTTTGCATAAAACAGTTGCAAATCCAGCCGATTTGTAATATATTCTGTCGCTTCGTTTGTCATAACGCACATCAGAACATGGTATTGTCAACACGACACGGTGAATCCCATTTTCTGCTCGCCTAAAATATTCACGGATCAAAGCAAAGAGGATGTGACCGTATGCGCACGCGTGTCGCATCCTCCCCCGCATGCGTGCCGCCATTAAGTAGTACTTATGTAAACAATAAGATAAATGAAAACCGACCGTAAGGCAGTAAGATTCGTAATGGGCTAATGTTTAATCTACAAACGACTGGGTGAAAGTTGCCGTACTTGTATACGTTGAGAAATATTTTGTTAGCATGCATGCACGTAAGATTTAAGAAGCTTATTCATTTCTGCGTGCTGCTGTTTCGTGAGTCCTAGAAATGAGCAGCGAGCGCTGCGTGGCGCAACCTCGACACGAAACTTTGCTTAATTTTAAAAAAGGCACGAATTGCCATCTAGAGATATTTATGGTACATTAATTCCCTTAGCAATTTAGTTGTTCGCGTATCACCACGCTGGTGATATGCCTCGCAGAAATGGGATTATTAAGCAGCCTGTTGTATGCTTACGAGCGAACGAATACATCCTCGGATGCATCCATTCGTTTTTTTACCAACACTTAAAATAATTACTTTCTCGATATTCAGCATGAATATCGAGAAAGTCTCTTCGGAAATCTTATTACAAATTGCGAAGAGCAAAAGGGGACAAAAAATATGTTCATTTCCAAGGACCTCATTGCGGAGGCACATGATTATTTTTCGATGCAATTGAGACAGTTCTGTCGACACCCTATTAAACGAGGTTTCATATATTTTTCTCGCACCATATACGATATGCGGCAAGCCTACCAAAACGTGTGACAAGATTTGACAAACAGTATACTTTCAAATAGATATTTGGCACCTCGTATGGTCACTTCCTTCGGCCAGTTGTCACTGATTTCTGCCAGTGAATCAATGGATTTTGGAAATAATCGATTCGTATGCCACCGAAACAAGACGTCTTTCGTCTTTTCTTTTCTCCCCGTTTGCTCTGGAAATAGTTCCGAACAATGATAAAAGGGACAGATCAGAAAAGTTCACACTTTACTGAAAATGATTGCCTTGGAAAGCACGTTTTTACTGTCAGTTATGGCCAACTTTAAAGAATTTATACGCTCACATCTTCCCAGATAAATCAATTAACACTGACTCAATCCTTATTTATAAACGACAATTTTTTAAGTTATTTTCAAAATAGCCACAATAGAATGAATCAATTTTTTTTTTACAGATTGCAAAATCTGATTCGCCTTCTCGTATAGGCACATATAAAGGGTACTCAAAGAGGCGTTAAATTGTCCTGAATATTCATTGGTATAACGAATTGCTAAGGTTCATTTTGATTCTAACGAATTTCTAAGGTTCATTTCGATTCTTCGAATCGAAAAATCAAACGACGGAGCAAACATTGACCTCTACGGCGGTCCTCGGAATGTACCTTGGCAATTCGTTATACCAATGAATATTCAGGATTTGGTCACGTGGCTTGGCTCTTTAAAATAAATGTTGCATATTTGTCATAATCGCTGACTTGTACCCAATTGGAGCACGATTTAACGCCTCCCTGAGTACCCTTACTGTACAGTGTTATAGGCACTAGTTCTTACTTGTATATAGTACGATCCGTATCAGTGTGATATATCCTCTCGATACACTATAGGAATTTGCATTATATCCATTTCAATTTATTTTAGCAATACAAATGCACGTACAAACTGTTCTAAATTGTCCCATTCGTTAAAGTTTAATATATCGGACCTCGCATCAGAAGTGACACACACAACTTTACATTTTTCATTTGGACATAAAGCATGTTTTAATACAAGGTAATGCATTTTAAAATATAAAGTGGCAATACTAACTGTCATTCAGCCGAAACTATTCGCGCAAAACCCTTGACGATTTTTTGAGTTGTGTCACTTCTGAAACGGAGGTTGCGATATCCACTGTATTACTGAGGATGTGCTAAGTATAGTTGCAAATAAAATGTCGCGTACAACTCATAAAAATGCTGTATTACGCACAAAACCATTTGTTCATACTAGGAACAAAATTACATGTAAGCAAGGTTAAATTAAACGAAATTTCCATTTCATAATGCGATCAGGCTGCATGACGATGAAATTCAAATTGGAAGCTCGTTAGGCGTTGACTTCTCGACCTCGGTGATTTAACGGCAAATGGCGTAACCGACCAGGAGAATTACGTTTAGAGATCTTGGATTTAAAAGCTTTTCATTGATTGGTTCGTTCAATTATCAGGAAAGTTTCTGGTCGAGAACTTCCTGATTTCTCTAGTGTAATCGTCTGATGAACTACCTTAATCCCGGCAACTCCGCGAAGCTCGATCGTGATAAATTTCAATAATTCATCGCTCACCGTCGCATCCTATCATCCAGCGCCTTGCATTTTAACGCCTTCGACAGGATCGAATGAATAATTTACTGGTCATGCCTATATTAAAACGGGTCTGTGCAAGACGCTGCTGAACTACGAACACCGACACGCTGAGTACGTGAGACCTATACATGTATAGACAATCCCCGGGAAATTCAGTTTGGCTCGCGGATGCTGCGAACAAGACTCTCCAGTATTTAATGTATAACGCTTTCCGTAATGAACTTATAGGTGCAGGCAATGAGGGACTAACTCTTGAAAATGTGTGGATGATTTAAGCTTCAGCACTTTGCCGGTCATAATTGCTATACCAACGAGGGATTAAGACGGAAAGGGAAAATGAACTAATCGTTGGTAATTAATATATGTAGTTTACCACTTACGGTTCGCGCATGTATTTTGAACAGGCAGTAAAGTCATACAGCTTTACCTCATTTAAACCCCAAAAAAATCCTATAGTGGCGAATTAACCCGCAGCATTCTGAAATACATGCAGGGTGCTTGGGCTAGAGGTATCCAAAAATAACTTAAAATGCGATTTTTATCAAGCTAAAGCTTAGTCGATTGAAAATATTTTTGTATTTTTCAAGGTCGCTATATGCATGCAGATATGTATAGATAACTTTCACGAGCAGACGACGCGGTCTTGCCCCGCCCAGACCGGACATTGTGGGGTACTTCACGGTATACTGTTGGTATACAATTCCAAAATTGGTTTCCTTCGTAAACGAGAAAATGCACTGAATTTTTGATTTCTTGTAACAAAGCAGCATAAAAATATTTACTCTCGGATAAAAATCTATTCACGGGTAAGTGATAGTAATTCTAACAATTTTCTTAGTTTTTAGCATGATAGCGGTTATAAACTGTATATAGATACACGTTAGCGCTACGATTCTCACTGTTATGGCGTTCGAGTAAAAAACTGAGCAAGTCATCTCACATTTTTTCCCCCATGCAAATGCATTTCGAAATCTCAATTTTCCCCAATTTCCAATTATACAGTAATATGACACGATTCTGATCGCCGCGCCGCACAGTGGGTCGAAATGCACTTCTAGCTGGTCAAAAGTCCAAAAATTTATGGTGACTGATCATAACGAATTTTTGTACAAAGAATCTTCAATAGTTGTGCATCAATAAAATATAAAAATTAGAACAATTTTTTATAAAATATTCAGAAAATAGATTCAAAGTCAGATAAACTAAAGCATTGCCATAAACAGCACATTAAGCTGCCATCAATTGTTCTATTTTAATAGACTATTAAGCTGTGTGTAGAAGGTTTAATATTTGTTTTGATGGTTTATGCAAACAACCAGCACCCTTAGGTTACTAACATATTAATTTGGGCTGAAAATATTTCCTCTATCATATTTAGATTATCACCTGAAACCAAGCTATGAAAAATTGAAAATCTTAAAATAAAAACCATAATAAATTAGACTAGAAGTTGTAGTATACTGTGTTATACTATGATATTCTTATATTGTAATTGAAGCTATACTCATAGACTATATAACCCACCAAATAACTTTTTGCGCAAAAGTGCGCATTAATTTTTTTTTATTAATTTTTCAGAATGACTCTGAAAATTCCTCATCAGTCAATTTTGGACGTATGGGCTAAGAATACAAAAAATACAAGAAATTATGCAATAGTTGCATACATATGGCAAGAACTGGGAAACATAGCAATGCCAGATCGTGTTTTCAAGAAAACAAAAGCAAATATTTGACGTTTTTTCTCAAAAAATATAGCAAAAATGGGCTTAATCAGGGAGAAATGAAGAAAAATTCCTGAACAAGGCGAGAAATACAGATAACGAATAATATAGAGAATTGTTTACCATTAAAACATCAAAAATTAACACAAATACAGATTTAATTACTAGATTATTCATCACTTCAGAGTTTTTCAATGCATGTTTGCAATTTTCCCCACAAACTTAACATAGAGAATTAATTCCAGAGGTATTAGATTTATGGGAACAGCCCTCAAAGGATTGAAATCCTGTTGCTACTTACTTTAAAAGTGATGATGCCCACTAAATGTTCTATTAGGTTTTCTTTTAATATTAATCCTGGGTCTATTTTACTGTTATTTGAGCAAGTGATGTTATTGGCTTTTTTATGTTTTAATGTTCTAATTCAAATTAATAAATGGACTATGTCTGTTTAATTATGTAGCTATATAGTATTTAGGCTTGTAATATTAAAAATATTAATTCAATTTAGCAGTGTACCTTTCTGGCACTCCGTGAAATTGTACTCCCCCTAAATGTGGGCCACACTTCATGGCTTCATGCTTTACTGCCCCTGTATGTCGGCCACACCTCAATGCATTCATGCTTTGCAGTCACGTTAGGACCATTTCCTGGACTCTATAGATCATTTCCTGTTTGTAAAATTTGATAATTTTTCTGTATTTTTGAGACATTTACATCATTTAAACAACATACATTTGGAACTACTCGAATAATGCAAACGAATATTGAGTTATTAATTTTGACCAGCTAGATTTGCATTTCGACCCACTGTGCGCCGTTTGGATGTTGACTGTTGATCGACGACCGAAACCAGCAGCAGTCGCAACGAGGGTATAGTGGTCGACGGCCTTCGCCGATCAACATCAAAGCTAAGATCACGTCATATCTTACTTGAAATGGAGGAAAACTCAAAGTTTTAAACCTATTCGCGGTTTTTATAATCAGACAGAATGCCATTTAATTTGGTAATAGTTAGATACCCAGCATCACTATACTGTATATAGTCTGGGTGTAGTGTTTGCACATAGGATATATGGATGGTGTACACTGTACAGCAACATGCGAGTTAGACCCAAAATGAAAGTACTCCACAACACGCTCACAATGTAAACCGAGCCACGCACACGAGTTGCGTGACGTCACATGCAAGTTATCTATGACCAATAGGCGCGCGTGCGCAATCTTGGAGAGCGTTCCTATCAGTTGAGCTTTTGAGAATATAGCCTACGTGTATAAGTGGTTCTCGGGTTATGCGTTATTTTTGGATGCCTCTAGCCTTACTGCATGTAAAGCTGATCGAATTGTAATCTCAACTAACGTACATGTACATTAATGTACGTCTTTACCGATACATGTTTTAATGAAAAACCTCGTGCGAGTTCAAATGACGTTTCATATTAAATGGAAGAATTGGTTGAAGTCGCCTTATTTTTAATCGGGTTGTTATCTCCGTGACATTGCAAGCAATTATCCATTTCTCTCCACCGGTATCGACGAACTGTCCTATCCCCAAGACAGCCCCTCCCCACCCCCTCTTCACCGATGCCTAACAATGGGATGGGAAGAGGTGACATATAACTGTTACCGTATACATACATTATGCGTTAAGAATTCCGCCTAGGGGCTATTCTATCAAACTGGGCGAAATAGGATTTTTGTCGAGGACCGATGACTGGAATGGAATCTTTATTGGATTTCATTCTCTCGCGGATGAATGCAGGGTCCTAACGGAGATCTGTTTAATAGATAATATAGCAATCTCGGGAATGCCCGAAAGCCATCTTGCCTGATGTATTTGGGAAGACTTGCTAACTATTTTGATTTCGAAGAGAATGAAATCTGACATTTTCTTCGCCATTCATTTTCTGTTTTCTCTCCCCCAATACGGCGAGGCTATTTTTTTCCGACAGTATAAAGTAATTAATCTCAATCTGAGCGGTTTTTCGGAGATTAAATATTTCATAACGACACAGTTCAATAAATATTAGATGCTACTCAGGACGAGTGTCAAACCTCATTCTGCAGTAAAAAAGAAGCCTCCAAAATCTTCCAACTTTGATAGATAAAATCAAAAGCTGTTTACCGTGCGGCGCCAGATGCAATTTCTTCAAAGATTAGATACTGGGTTGGAAACGATGAATGCTAAGAGTGATGAAAACGAGACTGTTTGGTCTGCAGACGCATTTAGTTTGCTTCGACGCAGTGTCTTGCTAGATTTTATCAGATTGCTAGGTAAATTAAACCAAGGAGGAGAAAATGGCTCTGGATTCGGGAGCGATTTTCGGTAATCACATTGCTCGATACTGATAGTCACCATTTCATCAGTTGGCCGCCTATTACAGGCATAAATGGGATTATCTTGGCCGATTTTGCTTCGTCAATTAATCTTAGCAAAGGACGGTATACTTTTTCTAGGACAACCGAGAAAAGCAACGTTAGCATTCTCGTCTTGCATTCGGTAGACCCAGGGTTGATTCCTGGGTCGGCTCTCCTCGACTTTGGTTTTTCATGGTTTCCGACGATTCCTCCAGGCGAATGCTGAGATAGTTCCTATATTAAATCGGCCATGGCCGTCTTCCTATCCCATCCTATCCTCCTCGTTAAAGTTCCAAATACGGGAAATGTGTAAATTGTGATGTTGGGGTCCATCATGACCAGACTGCTTGGTCTGACTTAATTTGTATAATGATCCCCCCTACCAAATTGTACTATGTACTGACTGCAGGGTATTGAATTGAACCTTTATTCCAATTTTGTTTTTTGTCGAAGTAATGTTGAATCAATCCCGGCAGTGTTTCGCAATATTGCCTTTGATATCACGTAAAACATATTTTTAGTCGTATTTTAACTTGGTGATAATCTAGTCGGCAATGAATCCATGCATGCTTTTTATATACATGTACTTGGAATTTTTTATTTTGTATTAGGAGTTGACCAACCAAGAAGTATTATAAGCTGCCAGATAGATTTGTTAACTTTTTGATGGCCATTTGGTGCTTTTTTTAAGGCCGGCAAATCTAAAGGGGGGGTATATACACGTTTCCCAGAATATTCGATTACATTCAATTAAACACCATGACAGGATCAATAAAGTCAATGTCATTCCTTCTGAAATCGAGTTGAGCTTAGTATCCAATAAAGGACACCGGAATGCTATAGTGCTCGTATGTTCTTTTTTTTTTGCCAAGTTCCAAGTGCGTAAATGACATTCATATCAGTTGTATAGGACATTGCTTCTAGATATTTTTACAGGGCCATTTATTAATGGCATATGTTCTTGCAGTTTATTTTGATAAAAATTAAATGTATAGCACGATTTTTCGTTAAAGGTTGCAGCTTAACGTGGATCTTTCATACAGCGCCATATATATAACGAGTTATCGGCGACAAGTTGATAATTAAAGGCCTGAAAGACACTGGTTGAATGTTATCTCCCGGTCTTTATCTCTTCGAATCTTTATGGCAAACTAAATGTTCCTGACGCTGAATAAATTCAAATTTAGATCACTATAGCTAAAAAGCTTCTCGGCTTTTAAATTGCTATAAATTGAGCATAAAGGATACCTAACCGTAGAGACTGCGTTCGTCTATAGCGCGAGTTTAAACGTTAATCTTTTAAACATTTTAAGAGATCTGCTACGATTCAAGGAAGGAACAAAAAAAGTTAATTTAAGTTCTTAATAGTCGGTTTTTCCGAAGATTAATTTGTTTTAATGGATTAAAGCTGGTATTCAAATAGATTCGTATCCCGTTGATTACCGCTAGTTAAAATGTTCAGTTTGCGAGCCAGTCGTATATACTGTATATAATAAATGCAAGTTTTGATTATAGTAATTGCCTTCCTCGTATATAGACGCTATATTACTTTTTTAATGAAGCGTAATAATGATTCCTTTTTGACAACGTCATTGCTGAATTCATTTTGCCGGTTGTAATTTGCGGTTTTTTCATAATTAAGAGAAATCGTGTGATTTAATTCAATCCTTTGAAATGCACAGGAAAATTTATAAACTGAGACATTTGTGATGTGCATGACTGACATTGTTTTAAAATACGCAACCTAATTTGATCAGAAATTGTCAGCTCTAAAGAATTTACCTCTATAGTAGCTCGGTATATATAGTTTACGGTACGATGGTTATTATAGGTATATATATGAAACATTTGATATACTTCGTAGTGCACATTATGGCGATACTGAAAATACGATGCAATAAAGGAAATTTGATTATCTTATGGAATGACAAATATACGTTTTATGGACCATGAGATCTTAAATTTGGTGGCTATGCATCATTATTATTATGGATTTATAGTGCATTGTGCACATACACTAATGTATTGCTGGCTATAATAAGATAAATGTTTACTGAATGTTGCCGGAACTGTATATTTCTATAAAAGCAAATTGGCCAGCTTTATTCTTCGGTTGGAAATTTGAAAAATTCACCGAGATAAACGATTTACTCCAAATATAGGGGACAGTTGCATTCACTGAATTTTGTACAGCGATTAACTGGCTTCGAGTTTCAATTTGTTTGTTTGTTTGCGTTGAGTTTGAAAGATCATATAGGGGCGAGCTTTCGAAAAAAAGCATTCCTTCAATGTCAATAGTCAAAATCAATCAGTCTACAATACTTCAAAGATGACATTAATCACGGATTTTATAGGACAGCTTTCTGGTAAGATGGTTTCTTTGGAGCCACAGGCCATTAAGGATGTTTTGAGCTCATGGAACAAATAAAATTCCACGAAAATCCATTTTTATAAATGGAAATTGACACTCTGAATTCCCTTCAAATCTCCAGGAAATGCTACATGAAACCCGGACATACATGTTTTTCACCAAAATTTGAAAAAACAAATTTCGGTGCATGATCGGATTCGTATGGAGTAAATGTTTTGTACCGAGATTGCTGGTTTATATTTCTCATAAACAACGGGACAGTAATTAGGAACCCATTCTTAAGTTCAGCTCCTTTTTCAATCGATATTCCAGCAGCGGTTTTCCTATTGATATATTTCTTCGGTAATTCATCAAACAATTTTTTCTTTTTATTTTGGGGCTCCATTTTGCACGGCCCTGTTGTAAAAAAGAAGAAACATCCTTTGAAACATGCTAGTGGCATGGTAATCAAGATGAAGCTTCGTTTCAGCAAATTTTCTGAACATGCTGGATTTGATAAATTGACAGCCACCGGTGCGAGGAATCAGGATGTAGAGGATTTTGTCGATCACAATCTCCCCCCATAAGTTCGTATATAAATATCGGGGATTTCTGAACTATGTAGCGCTTGATAAATTAGATCTTTGGGAATTTGCATATATTCAAATGAGAAGATATAGGCTATGGGCTAGGGACAGGTTGTTTGTCTCAACCTTTGTTGCGTGCTTATCTAAGTACGCGAGCTCGTATAAGCCCCTAGAAAATAAGCGAAACTTTCTTTGATCGCACCAGCTTTTGATCTTCAATGACTTAAAGCTTGAAGCGTAAAATTTGGCTTAAAATTAAGCTAGTTTATTAAAATAAAAAAGGTAGCTACTCGCAATGACAGCGCGGAACTACTAAGCTTATTGTGATTTCCTTGCATTGAAGACAAATCTCTGTATATCTACTCTCGATCAATTCTGAAACTTGTATGAAACGCTCTTGTGTTTTTCTTAAAACAATAGGTACTTCTCAAGTCAGCCAATTTTCGCATTCGAGTTTAATAGGTTACCTGGATTATGTTTGAGACCCTATCTGTTAAAAAATGATTTCTTGAAATCGTAAGGCCTAAATTGATCCGTATATAAAGCGTGAGTAAAAAGTCTGTTCTCCCCCCCCCCCTCCCTCCCTCCCCAACCAAATAAACAGAATGGGTTCAAATACGAAAAATCGGATATGGGGAACATATAGTAACCATAGGGTGAGGAATACAATGGTGTCCAAACCCTAGGTCTTATGTCTTAAACAGTAATAGCTACGAAGAAAACGTCAACTAGAAAGTTGTAGGGCGTCGAAAAATTAGTTTAATGGCTTCATTTGCAATATTTAATTATCGATCGTCACAATACAAATGACTTCTGGGCTTATGGTATGTTTGCACCAATGCATAACACCTCTATATTGCAGGAAAGCTCGATTCCTAAAACAAACCCGGTCCTACAGCTTTCCTGCTATGTAGCGGTGTTATACATGGGTGCATACATGCAAGAAGGCCAGAAGTTATTTTTTTTGTGGCGATCGATAATTAAATGTTGCAAATGGAGCCATTAAACTATTTTTTCGACGCCCTACAACTTTCTGATTTACATTTGTGCTGTACCTATCACCGTTTTAAAGTTAGGACCTAAAGGCCCTTGAAATGGGCCTTGGAGCCAAATGGTTTGGGCCCCATTGCATTCCGCACACTATGGCTACTATACTGTATGTTCCCCATATCCGATTTTTCGTATTTACACCCTTCTGTTTATTTTGGG
>JAQGAO010000685.1:0-30748 GCA_034697705.1 Ommatoiulus sabulosus | reverse complement strand
TTTCGGAAAACCCCCCCGGCGATTAATCGAGGTAGGCGGCTATTGCGGGTCCGGCGCTTAATTCCGTATTTACGGTATTGTCTTCATAATAACTGTATGCGTTTTAAATTGCCGCAAATGTAGTAATTGCAATCTGATATAATAATTAAATTGTACATTTTAAAATACTCGATAATAAAATTGATATACAGTACATGTCGCCTAGATGAATAACGTAAAATAAATTCTTGATCATACATGTATTATTCTCTACAATATATATTGTCAAAAGTATAAATAAAATATTCGCGCCACTTTTATTACAAAAAGTTACGTTTAAACGAACGAAATAATGCTACGTTATAACGGGAAATTCCGAATTCCCCGTTAAAAGTTGATTGCACCTTAACCCATATTCACATATACGCGCATGGGTAGGATTTCATTCTAACTTCGATGAAACTTTAGTTCTTATTGTTGAAATCGTGTTCTGTCTGATTTCTGATACAACGAAATACGGTTTATGCGAACGAATTTTGACGTCCCATGAGATTCGTCATAACGAGGTTCGACTGATGTATAGGTTTTATCCATAGAAGAGCGTATTATAAAAATTTGATTTTTAGACACGATATTCCAACATCCATTTTGGGTAAAAGTGCGTGGACATCGCGACACGAGCTGATAAAAGGCTGCAATCATTCCGGCTCAACTTCCTGTCGCTTTTTTCTCCCGGGTGCTAATCGCATTTTTGCATCGATGAATTTTCGTGCCAATAATAAATCCCGATCGCTGATTTGCATAGATTTTGGCAAATGTTGACAAATGCGCGCTTAAAATAACACGGCCCCCTTGTGTACACGAGGCCTTAACGATAGGAACCGAGGCGTTATTTATGCAAATCTGGGGTGCACTTAAAGGGGGGGGGGTTGCAGCACCCCCACACCCCTCTCTGTCTCTCGTTAACGAAGTACGCGTCATTAGTATGCAGATGATATGCAAATACAAACCCAACTGCGATATGTCATCGTTGACTTTTAAAAGTGCTTCGTGTAAATGTTGCCCAGAGATAAAAGCCACAAATTGTGCGAGCACTCCTGAATGAGCCCTAAAATACGGCGCGCAAAAACGCCCCACGCGTTTTAAGTACAGGCCTTCACTAAGCGGTTAAAGTGTCCTAAGCGACACATCTCCGCTCCCTAATTACACGATATAAGTAACAAGTTGGTTTACGAGAATCAAAGCTGATAAGCGTCACGTAAGTAAGGTCAACTTCAGGCTTAATTTAATAAGGCGGATGAGATGCATGGCGGCTTAACGAGAAAAATGGCCGCCTCTAAGTATAGAACTGATGATTGAGGAAATTATCTCTCTACTTCCATTTCGATTAAAATGTTTTTGCAGCACTCCTGGTTTATTTCAGCCGTTGACTTCTACATTTTGTCTATAAAGCAAACGACTTCGCCGCAAACAGAAGAAAGCCAGGTGGAGCTAGCGTCTACATGTATGATGGAAATAGTGGTTTAAGAATTGGTCTCATCTTCGAATGGTTGGATCATGGATGTTTATAAAGCCACCAGAAATTAATTTCAAATTAACGTTGTCCGTTGGTGGCGCTCACGGTCCCAGCAAGAAAACAGTCCTGCGCAAGCGCGCATGCGTAGAACGCCTTGTTCGCGCGTGGTTGCGATATGAAGTTCCAAAGCCGGCTCTGCGCCATGTCATGAAGCTGTAGGATTTTCAGCGTGAAATCTTTATGAAAGCCTTGGTCGCACACGAGGAAAGTTATGGCTGGAAATAAATTGCTAGAAATTGCAGGAAAGTTAATTCACCTGAAACAATTTCCTGTTGCTGCACACACGGAGCGATAATTTCAAAATATATTTCTTCAGATGACGGCACTGTTTCAAAAAGAAATGGGTGTAAACTAACTCGACATTAGTGCTTTTAATCCAGCCTATGACGCAGGCTTTCCTGATTGGCTATCCAACAGAAAGTAACCTTTGTGCGTGACTGTAATACCTATACGCGCCAGTTTTTTTTCCAGAAATAAGTTGCTCAGCATAAGATCATTTTCTATTTCGGAAATATATCTGTAAATTTTCCCCCACACATGGGGAAATATCGAGCATAAATATTTATATCTGAAACAAGTTTCCGGATATAAATTGCCTCGTGTGTGCCAACCTTTATAGCCGTCAAACACAATGAAAGTTATACTGTATCTGGAAATAAATGGCGAGAAATTGCAGGATTGATATGTCAAATGAAGCAATTTTCTGTTGCAGCACACAAGGAACGATACTTTCAAGAATATATTTTCGACAGTATATATGACAGCACTGTTTCAAAATTAGTTTCTTTCCAGAAATAAGTTGCTCATGCAGAAAAGGATCATTTTCTATTCCGGAAATTTATTGCCGAAGGAAATTCTTTCCCCCACCCACGGGAAAATATCAAGCCACAATATATCTGGAAACATGTTTCCGGATATAAATTGGCTCGTGCGCTACTGCCTTTAGGGATGCTCAAACTTTACCATTCAATTCGAAACCTTAAATAGCCCGAGCGCTCCTCGGTCCCAATTAAAGACTCGCATCCATTAAAGTTTTGCCAAAAAGTCTAAAAATAGTCTCGATAAGGATCCGTGGCGTGCGGTATATAATAGACGTACCGTATAATGCGAATAAGGCCCAGGGGTATAAGGGAGGGGGAGGGGGGTAGGGGGATCCCACTTTTGTTTAGTGTCTCATTACGGGATGTAATAGGGCCATATACATGACGTTTTCATAACGCATAATGCGATATCGGCCGTTAGATAGAAAATTGCATCGAAATCTATACGCTATTAGTCTCGGCTACGTAAGCGCGCCTAGTCGTTCATCCCGAGAGAAAAGGGAAATATTGCCGGCATTATTGAAGTTTCTACAAGCAGCTTTCGTTGGCAGTACCAGTGGCAGTGCGTGGACAGTGATTGGAAACGAGGCCTCTTTAGGGCTAGGCGAGTCAGCGATTTATAGAGATGAAGAAATGGGAAATCCGAAAAAGCTAGGACGCCAGATTAAAATAAGTCATTGTTGCAGAAAATTACTCCTAGCTTATAATGGCTAGGACGAAAAAAAAGGACATTCTGGAGCGATAAAATGAGTGATGAATGGGGAGGGAGAAAGACACCGGAGACGCAAAACTTGAGAGCTGGAGCTGTCCACACTGGAGGACCCACATCAAAAAAAGCTCCTCATCCAACTCCTTCTCCAAGAAATTATATACGAGATCTGAGCGTAACAGGAGGCAAATAAATGTACGAAACACTTTAATTTAACACAAAAATATGTCGATGAGATACTTAGAGTTATGCAGCCAAATCTAAAGGGTTCCCCTTGAAATTTCATTTTCCACTTCCCTGACTTTTCCAGGTTTTAAAAATATTTCCCTGACTAATTATAAGTCAAAAATTGACATTTTCAAAAATCGACCAAGTAAAATATTTTTCAAAATTTACTAATGAAAATTCGGAAATTAAAATTGTAAAAGTTAAAAAAATTAAAAAAAATGTAAAAAGTTTCGCAAATTTGTACTTGGTAAACATTAATCGGAAATTTTTAGATTTTGTACTCTGAAAACGTGGAGAATTTTGCAATTTTGTCCTCGGAGAACGTGGACAATTTTGTAATTTGGTCTTCGGAAAACGTGGAAAATTTAGCAATTTTGTCCTCGGAAAACGTGGAAAATTATTGCAAATTTCTACTCGGAAAACGTCGAGAAATGTTACAATTTTGTCTTCGGAAAACGTGGAAAAGTTTAATAATTTGTACTCGGAAAACGTGGGAAATTTTGTAAATTTGTACTAACAAAACGTGAAGAAATTTGCCAATTTGTCCTCAGAAACTGTTGCAAATTTTGCAAATTTGTATTGGGAAAATGTAAAAATGTTTGCAAATTATCCCCGTTGCGGTAATGATTCGTTCATTAGGCCAACTTCGTCGCCTTCCAGCTATAGTTACCGCATATTTCAAGAAAATTTCTTTTATACCCGTTCTATGTTAGGTAAATATTCTGTTATTTCGATATACCACGGTATAATAATTTATGCTAGATGCATGTTACGAACATCTTTTTTTACGCATAAGCAGTCGAGAGTTACATTAATGTCAATATAGGATTATACTTGTTTGCGTACCGAAAACAATGTGGTTATGATATACGAATGGCATATGTTGCGTATTAGAATTTTTTTACCTTATTATATTGGCCTAAGGGGGACATATCGCAGTCAATACCAGCTGCATGCATTAATTGAAATATTGTTATTTTGCACGAACTGAATCGCTAGTTTTCATCCCTTCTTCAAAGGGCCCTCGCTTCGTTGCCGACGTAGGTTTTTTTCCGAGAGAAAGTTGATCCGTATCATAAACACCTAATCAAAAACAACCAAAAACACGGGCGCTTGAAAAAGCCCTATTTTTTAGCAGCGAGCTTAGCGTGCCGAGAGATATTGACCCTTCGAGCATTGAAAATTTGGTAAAAAAAAATGGGCAATAACAAGGTGTCAAAATGAAATCTATATTTGCCGAAGCTATAGCTATACTCTTCCTTTCGGTCGGCAATGCGCGCGCCAAATCGCAGAAAATTAACGTCAAAAAATGCATTTGTCGTTATGGATTGTCCCCTTAATTATACCGAATATGCTGCAGCGTGGAAATTAAGGGGACTATAACTCGCTGCGGAGGAAGTCGTAAAACTGCGCTTGCAAATATTGCGCGCAAACCTGCGGGCTTCAAATTCCCATCTAAGGTTTTGAGAATTGAGCACCGGGCGGAGAAGCCGTTGAATAGAATGGCAATTTTTGCATTTTAAAATGAAATTATAGTTGGGTCGTCAAAAATGGTCATATACAGTAAAACCTGGAAAAGTGACCACCTTTGAATGGTGACCACTTTTTAGTGTTTTGTTTTTTCTAGTGTACATTTCCTTCATAAAAATTCTACGTATAGTGACCATCTGTCTATTGTGTACAGTGACCCGTGTGTGTTGTCTTTTTTGCAATTTTTACATTTCCAATCTACCTTATAAAGTGACCAGATAACAGATGAGTCACCTTACATCCTACTTTAACCCTAATGTTTCTCAAATAATTCAGCCAATCATGTTATTCAGATCGAAAAAAATCACTGAAAACATGATCATAAGAAGCAAAAAACATTTAAAACGAGGAAAACTGGATAATTTTTTCTTAAAAAACTAACAAACAAATGTGTGATAAGGCAATAAATATACTACATGTATATTTAATGCACATGGACATGATGATTCTGTGGTTTTTTACTACATTTATTACAGTCTGCATGTACAAGTACAGTGTACATGTTCTTTTTAATTTAATTTCAGGCATTCTTTGTATAGTGACCACCTGTGTACAGTGAGCAACATTCCATTTTTTTTGGTGGTCACTCTTAACAGGTTTTACTGTAGTTGAAAATGACCCAGTTATCCAAGAAAAAAAGGTGTTTTTTGTTTGGCAAAAATTTCCCATTTGGTTACTGAAATATATGCAATACACTTTAAAACTTCGCATCCTAAGTTCAGACAGAATCAATCTGTTTTACAAATCTGCAAATGTTCCTTCCTGTACTATGTTGTACATTTCAATTTGTGTAAAACATCTTGATGCATGTTAAACGCAGACACTAATGCTTGGAAGACAAAAACCTCGATGTTTTGCACAAGCGGAAACTTTATTTATTTGCACATTTCCAGTTGTATAACACGTCTTGTTTTTGTCTACAAGCATTAGTCGGAATTTAAAATCCAATGTGTTTACATCGATTTCAATAGGCTTTAAAGCTGTTTTTCCCCCGCATACAATGCCCGTTTTTTTTCTTGGGTGTTTTGAAGCCAGCGCCACCTACCCGGGAAATTGAATGTCTAAGATGGTCGAGCGTGTTGACCATCGTCCATCCAGTGTCCGTCGAGGGAGGGTGGGGGTCAGTGGGTGGGTGGCACCGGAAGATTCAATTTCATCGTCCAATGAGCGTGAGATGCGATTCACGCCGCGCTGCCACGCTTATCGATCTGTCCAAATATCGATCCGTTATCGATAGAACATCCGGGGCCATCGACCCATCCGCAGGTCACGCCCCTCTGCAGACGCGCGCTTTGATTGGCGCCAACGACCGAGATTGAGAATGTGCCATTACCTGTATGGTTAGATCGGGGTACCCTCCTAAGTTTAGGATGTGGCTGAAGATAGTGAATTGGGAAAATCAGAGAAAACGGCGAGGCTTGAAGTCATTCGAAAATAGAAAATTGGAATGTTGTTTTTTTAGAATGCATAGGGAAATGTTTTCGTTCCAAATCGTAAAAATCGTAAAATTCATTTATTCTAAAAACTTAAGAAAAGGATGGTGTTGTTTTATGGTTTGATGTGTTCGTTTATGAAAGTAGAAAATGTACAATTTAATACAAAAAATATAAAAGTTTAAATGTTTCGTTTAACTTTTGTTCTTGGATTTAAAGAAGTTTTTTTTTACAAAAATTCTGTTTTTTAAATACATTTTACACGAAAATGGCTTCTTTCTGAACAACTATTTTCTATAAAAATTGCTTCTTTTCTTGAAAACTGTTTCTGTTCTACAAAAATACCTTTCTGTTCTACATGTTTCTTATCTACAAAATTAGTTTCTCTTCTACAATATTTGCTTCTCTCCAAAAAAATCTTTGTTTTCCAATTATGTTCCTCTTCAACAAAATCTGGATTTCTACAAAATTTGTTTGTCTTTTACAAAATCTGTTTTTCTACAAAATTTGTTTATCTTCTGAAACATGTGTATCTCTTTAGACAAAATTTATTTATGTTCTACAAGATTTGTTTCTTTTTTCTATATAATGTGTTTCGCTCTTTTTAAATGAGTTTATTTTCTGCAAAAACTGTTTCTCATCTGCAAAATTCTTTATCCTGAAAAAGTTTTTTTTCTGCGAAAATCTTTAATTTCCAAAACGAAACAAGAAACGTTTTATGGTCTAAGGCAATTGCTACTTGAACTCGGATGTCTCAAACTACGTTTTTTTTGTTCAAGAATACCAAAAAAACTGTTCTAGAAAATAAAAAGACAAACATTTTAGACCGCTAGATGTACTAATAAAATCCTCATTGCTACTACATGTATAAAACACATCGAGCAATTTCCAAAACTTTTCAGAAAATTGTGTTATAACTTAGAAAGCGTTCCATAAACGGCGTCAAAGGATCGCAACTTAAGCAACGGCGCTCCGTAGAAGCGCCCTCTATGGAATCCAGCGGTCTATCTTTCTGTAAGTGCTGTCAAACAAAGAATGTAAGAAACGGAAAATATGCAAAAAAATGATCAGGAAAAAAAATTCTGAAAACAAAAATAATAAAAAAGAAAAGTACGAAAACGACTGACTGAGAGCTAGCTCGAGAGAAATATGCAAAGGGGCCGTATAAGAGTAAATCAAAGGAAAAATACACGAAAATGCGGATAAGCCTTCTCGGATATATAATGCATTAAAAAAAAGAAAAAAGGAGGAGGAAATTATAGGTTGAGAAGCAGTGGGAATAGAAGAGCGAGGGATCGATTTGTGCAGAAAAGAAGAAGAAAAAGATGGAGAGAAGCAAAAATATGCGAAAAAAACTGATAAAAGACATAAAATACAGATCAGCGAGTTTAAAAATTAAAGAGAGCAATGGGACGCATAAAGCGTCATTCGCAACACGTACGAGGGATTTGCGCGCTGGGGAAGTCCATAAAATAACGAAAATGATGCTAGAGAGACAGGTTAGAGAGATAAAAATTATTCACAACTACAATTGCCAAACCCTTTGTCTTATAATTAACTGGTTTTACCTGAAAAGCTGGACAGGAAATAGCTTTTTTTTTACCAAATGTCATGTACATTATTGACGTCTTTCCCTAAAGATATTCTACAAAATATCCCGAAAATTTCCCACAAAATGTCCCAAAATGACCCATTTTTTAATTGATGACGTCCTCATAGTAAATGATAGCGTTATTCCTTAAAATTCTGAAGGCATTCATTCAAATTCTGATGACGTTTTTGGTTAAAATTATATGAATGAAATCATTTCAAAAAGTCGTCATTTCAATGGAGGGTGTCAACATCAAAATGATGTACTTCATTAAATTGATGCTGGCATTGATAAAATGTTTGACGATGACGTCATTTATAACAATCTTGACGATGACGTCATTTATAACAATCTTGATGATGAAGTCTTTAAATATAATTTGATGATGATGTCATTCATTAAATTTTTTTATGATGACGTGATTGATTTTATTACAATTCTGATGATGACATTATCTATTAAAATCACTGATGATGACGTCATAATTTCCTATGCAGCCCCAGACGTAGATTTACTTTGAAAAAGTGTTGGATAACACAGCTAAGCTCCGGTGTATGTTTTAAGATTTATCGTTGTGAACAATGTTTAGAAAACTTTAAAAAGCAGTCTTTAAAAATTCATACACTTGAATGATTTTTGCATTTATTTAGAAATAAGTTTGGTTTTAGAAATGAATATACCTGTATTTACAAAAAATGAGTTTATGGTCAAGAAATAAATATCTGCAATGGTAACAATTTTGAAGACAATCCATCTGGCGTTTTAAAAATGTTAATTTTTAAAAATATATGCAAACGAAAATATATAAATTAATATACAGCTAGTATAGTATAATCAAATTCGAAACTAGGATAAAATAAAAGGAAAGTTTTAATTATTTCCATATTTACTTTTTCGCTACCTGCTTTTTCCAAATCTTTTTCTTAAAATTCAAATAATTGGCAACTTTTGAATTATTTCTCAATTTATTTTATTTCTGAATTGGAAAGTTATATTTTAAAGAAACTAAAAAATTAATTGTGTTAAAATATGACCAAAATATCTGTATGAATAGGAAGATTATTTTATCTTCCAATCATAGACCAAAACATATATGTAATGTCACTTGATGCAATGTATACATTTTTATGGTTTTTTATGGTTTTATGGTTTTTAATTTTTATAAATTTAAAATAATGTTTAGACTTACATGTAATGTACGTAATGTTACTTCACTTACATAAATTTGATTTTCATTATATCAAGTTTAATTTTATTAAACAGCTGTTGTTATATTTTTACTATATTCATGTATTACTGAAATTTAAAATTACTTGTATATAAATAAATTGATAACTTAAATTTTTTATTTCTGTCTAGTAAGTTTTTCAATAAATCAATGTATTTTAGCAAGACAATTGAATTTTTGACCCTTTTAAGATTCGAAAAAATGTAGAAGTGTTCTCAGATTCTTACTGACCCTCGTCCATTCGATTAATTCCATCCTCATCAACGTTTAAAATACATAGAAATTGTAAAATTCCTTCATCGGAATTTCGATCGACGTTCACCTAACCAGAAACTGATTTGTTCAGCAAGCAAGAAAAAAATTAAACGAAGTAAAAATTCGATCGATTTCAGGTTGAAAAGACAATTCTAAAGGAGCAGGATGAGAACTAAAAAAACACACATGCCTTAATTATACTGTAAGAGAAGATAATGATTAATGCGAGTCAAAAAACGAAAGAACCCGTAGAAATTTTATTGATTTAAAGTGGATGTGAAAGAGAAGAAATGAGAAAAGGATGATGAAAAATAGTATTTTCAGGAATTATTTTTCTATTATCTTATTGCGATCATAACGACCAACATTCAAATGTTAAGTATTTTCCAGATAGCTATTACAATTTCTTCGAATATTGAAATATACAAATGATAGTCCTGAAAAACAATCAATGTCTGCGAATTGACATTTTAATAAAATTTAAACAAATATTTTACTTTTAAAAAAATAATTTTATACCATTACAATCATTACTAATGTATATACTGTATATATACACACTAAAGTATGTATACAAGTACATGGCGTCTTTTTATGTTGAAAAGGTTTTATTTTTGATTAAAATTTTATGATTACAGGACAATTTACACACGAAACTTTAAATGAACAAATAATTTAATGTGAACATTCAATTCAATATTGAACTTGATCATTGAGTTGTCAAACTAATTCCAGGTAATTTTCCAAATAATTATTATTGTTTAATCAGAATTGTGCAATGCCTGAATTGACAATAATTTTCAAAATTTCGAAACACATTTCTAAAACTATATAATTGTTTATTTGTTGATACATGTTATGGTGAGGGAAAATCCCTGCATGTAATTCGAGTGGAAGTTCATTGAAAATCGGGTCGATTTTCATAACGATGAAGATTTGAGCAGTGTCCACGGGGAGCAGCTGAGTCCCCTCGACTCCCCCTTGATCCCAGCCCCGTTAATAGCGAACCGCACTTTTGTTAATCCAATATTTTCACCAGAAATCCTAAATAGATTATTCATATAGGCCCAGTTATTAAAATACGAAGAAAAAAACCAAAATGCAGTTAGCAGAAAGCGTTTCAATAAGGGCAAATTATATGGGTAAATTAAAATGGCGGTGGCTCAGAGGGTGAATGGGGGTGGGGGTGTTGATTTTGCGCACATTCACCGTTTCGCATTATAATAATGAAAAAAATTTCCACTCAAAAATTTCTTCGGAGAGGCAAGGATTAATGAAAAATTGATCTGAAAAATCAATGAGCCTGGACACCTTGAGAACGTTGGTTGTACTGGCGGAGCCATCACTAGAGATGCAGATAATTTTTCCAAACCATTTCGCAGTAAATGTAGTGTTTTTTAAGTTAAAATGTGTTTTATAGACATTTTGTGAAAATGTCCATGAAAAGCAAACAGTTTCTAATTTTTGCCAACGTTTCATTTTAAGATGGATATAGGCCTACTTGACCCACTTACGAATTTGAATAATGCTGTCTTGAAATGCTCTTGAATGCTCTTGGAAGAATGTGCCGTTTTTGGAAGAATTGTGTTGTTTTTTGCAATACAAATTATCGTTTTCTTTAATAATTGTATCATTTGTGAAAGAAATTTTCATTCATCCAGAAAAAGTGTATTTTCTGGTAAAAATTCAATTTTTTAAAAAGGAATTTTGACATTTATTAAGAGAAATTTCATTTGTTTTTGGAACAATTGGCTCGTTTTTGGGAAAAAAGTTCTCATTTTTGGGAGAAAAAGTTGCCATATTTGAGAAATATATCGTCAACTTTAGAAAAAATACAATATTTGAAAAAATTTCATCATTTTTCAGCTATTGGCATTTAGTAAGAGAATTTTTTTTATTTGTATGTAATAATTGGGTCATCTTTGGTGAAAATGTTCATCTTTGGAAAATTTATTCTCAATTTTAGAAATAAATACAAATGAACGAGAAATATTGTCATTTACAAAAAAATGCATTACTTTCTAAAAAAAAAATTCTCCAAGTATTTGATCCGGATAATCGATAATCTATTCTTCACACCACGCTACTCAGAATCAACCTACTTTATACAATGGGATATGTATGATTTTCATGATTTATTAAACCAAATGCAGTGCCCCATATTGATGTCATGTACCAAGCCATATCCAATTTTTGGCATGTCCACACGGTTAAGCGGTGGCGTGATAGACTCATCCATTTTCGCTTAATTGATTTTCGCCCAATCTGACTTTTCATTTTTCAAACGACGAAAGCGACGTTCAGAAACTTCATCCTGATGTTTATGCATTTTTCTCATCAAATAAGAGGCATTCATCATCACCCTGTCGCCACAATAATAACGAAACTGTTCGAATAATGATACTGTGTACAGAAAGTGCGCTCTGGGCTCTTAATTTCAAAGCGAGATTACGGAGAAAAGGAGGTAGGGACGAGGGCGCTTTTGGGAGTAAGAAAAACAATGAAAAGTGCTAGAGAAAACCCCCACCATGCTCAATTCAGGGGTGAAAATGCTAAACTAAGTTTAGGGTGTTTCAATGAGCGACACATCGTCGAAAAATGTTCGAATGCAATTCGAGGGCTTTGAAGTTATTTATAAATCATGAAGCTTTAGCCAGAAAACTTTACCTTTGTTGAAAATCCAATTGTATTGAAGTGCATGTATATTCCAGTTTTATTTCACATAATAGTTTTAGGAATCAATGGAAAGATTTTCACTAAGCAATAGCATGTTTATGAAAATTGTTTGAATAACGATGGGCCGCTAAATACTGTACAAGGAATGTTTTGGGAACATTTGGATAAATATAGAAAATGTATGCGAAAAAATTGAATAAATATGGGATATGTATGGAAAGTATTTGATCAAATATAGGTATTGTATAGAAAACATTTGATTAAACACAGGAAATATATGGGAAATAGTTTATCAAATATAAGACATGTATGGGAAACATTTTATTAAATATAGGAAATTTATGGTATATATTTGACTAAAAGATACTAAATATATGGAATACGTTTTTTGCATAAATTACAGGAAATTACTGAAAATGTTTGATAAAAATTAAAAATGTTTACATGAAAAGGTTATATCAAAAAGTAACATTAAATTTGCTACCTTCGCAAATTACTTTTTATAAGGTAACACATCTTCTGTTAAAGATTTTAAAGAAAGGCGGTGGGAAACATAAAAAAACAATAGTTATCGCAGTATGATGCCAGTGATCAGTTGAGATGCAATCCTGCTCTTCAATTAAAGCTGAAATATATGAATTTGTGAAATTTTATTTAAAGTTAAGGGGTAACTGTGAGGTGATTTTCACTGTTAGGTCTTTTTTGTTAATTGTGTTAAAATATATTATTTTAATAAAATGAAGCAAAGAATGTGAAATCGACGTTTCTCAACAGTTTAATTTGATATTAAGAATGCAAGTGGGGAAAATCAGCTGCGTCGCTATAATTGAAAATCTAATTATCATGAGCAGAAAATTTGATTTGGTGAAATACTCCGAACACTAATCTATTATTAATGGTCCTTTTAATCCACGCTTAAAGTTAATAGAACGCGGTGCAACCGGTCATGATGTAAAAGTAATTAGCAAAAGCTCAAGCCAAAAATTACAGCAAAGCATGTGTATACACAGCAAGAAGTCATGGTTTGTCATTTTACAGAGGTAGAAGAAGCCGCCTGGAAGCTGGTAAACCATGCTGACCTCTGTGTACGTGAGGATTGCCGTCTTACAGGGGTAGCAAAAGATCCCTGAAAGCGGGCAAACCATGCAGACCTCTGTGTACGTGAGGATTGCCCTATTACAGGGGTGGCGGTAGCTCCCTGAAAGCTGGCAAGCTATGCAGACCTCTGTGTACGTGAGGATTGCCATCTTACAGGGGTGGCGGTAACGCCCTGAAAGCTGACAAACCATGCACACTTCTATGCGCATGAGGATTGCCTTCTTACAGGGATGATAACTGGTTAATTCGAAGAAATTTGTAGTTTGATCTGTTTTCTAATAAGGATTGTGTGCCTATTTTAAATAATTTCAATAATACTAGTCAAAAATTCTGAATTTTGATTCACCCTGTATACGGTTTTTCGTTTTTCTTCATCATGGGTTCCTCAGTCCACCCCCTTTCCTTTCCATCGTCATCATCATCATTTTTATTCTTCCTAGTCTTTTTTTTTCACCAGCTAATAATCGCTAATCACGTGCCAATTATTAGGAGTTCAATTTCCGGTTAAATCCCAACTTCCCCTGCCTTCGCCCAATATACTTAGACACAATGATCACGTATTTTCCTTTTTTTTGTCTGACGGCTTTAATCTCAACTTCACTGTCTGTGATTCGAGTTTTAAATGTTTCAACATCGAATCATCTCAAGTCGCATTGGACGTGCGCGCGAAGCGGTCAGTTTT
This sequence comes from Ommatoiulus sabulosus, assembly GCA_034697705.1. Taxonomy (NCBI): domain Eukaryota; kingdom Metazoa; phylum Arthropoda; class Diplopoda; order Julida; family Julidae; genus Ommatoiulus; species Ommatoiulus sabulosus. The sequence continues at coordinate 16,942 of JAQGAO010000685.1, read as the reverse complement.
GGACAAGCCCCACATAACTGACCGCCGCAATACGTATCGCATTACCTATTTCGCTTACATTTACAAAAGTCAAAAGGTTAAAAATCAGGATAAGTTAAAAAAAGATGCTGGTTGGTGGCGCCATCTATGCTCATGAAGAAATGCATGCAACATTTAAGAAAAAATCTTTTTAAATCACAGGGCAATAAGAATTGTTTACAAAATGTTTTTTTCTTTCTTTTTTTTTTGAAAAAACGTTTGCAATATTTAAATAACGTTCGCAATTTTTGAAATAAGCTTTCGTAATTTTTTGAAAAAACTTTTTCAATTTTTAATAGCGTTCGCAATTTTGAAAAATGTTCGCAATGTTTGAAAAAGCCTTTGCAAATTTGAAAAAAAAACAAAAACATTCGAATTTATTTGTTGAAAAACGTTTGCAATATTTAAATAAAACGCTCGTAACTTTTCATTTTTGAAATACGTTTGCCGTTTTTGAAAAAAAAAATCGTTTGCAATTTTTCAACATTCATAGCACTTTTTGTAAAAACGTTCGTAATTTTTGAAAAATGTTCGCAATATTTCAAAGCCTTAGCAAATATGAAAGACGTTTGCATTTTAGAAAAAAATTAGAAACATTCGCATTTTTTTTGAGAAACGTTTGCAATATTTAAATAAAACGCTCGTAACTTTTTATTTTTAAAATACGTTCGCAGTTTTTTTTAAAATAAAATAAAAAAAAAACGTTCGCAATTTTTAAACATTCTTATCACTTTTTGTCAAAACGTTCGTAATTTTTGAAAAAGTAAGCAATATTATGGCAAAAAAAAAAAAACGTTTGAAATGTTTAGCTACTATGTTATTAAGTCCATGTGTTTAATTTTATTAATGAGAGACGCTCTTCAGCCGCCATGGCACTTTCAAGGTCAATTTAGCACATCAAGTCGATCTACATTGTTTGAGTTCAATTGCTGAAACTAAGATGGCTGTTGAGACAATGTTAGTTGAAATGTGCCAAACTTCAAGCAATATGCCTCTCCATAGCAGCCATTTTGTAGTCAAGATAACATACAAACCGTTGCTAGGTATAGATGAAGCTGAGATAGCTGTCAAGCAACTGTCTCGCAGACTATCCGACGTTTTTGTCAGCCATCTTGGCTGCGAAAAATGGGATTGAAATACTGCATACAGCCTGTGTCAAAAAATGAAAAATGAAACGTTGAATGGTCGTTTTTTCCCGAGCTGCCACATTCTTTGGTCTCTGCAACAAAAACGCAGTTTTTCATTAAAAAATCATCTCTTCCGCATGACGGTCATAACGGTGGTCAGTTGACGGCCGGACAAATATTTCTATAAGAAAAAAAAAGAAGAGAGATGGACAATAATAATAAAAAAACACGAAAAACGTTATTAAATTTGAGCCATATGCCGTTTTCCGCATTTCAGGATGACCGGAGGCGCGCGCTGACCCCCGGGACCCCAGACGGAGTGGACAGTGGTCATCCGCTCGCGGATCGATTGTGTCAGCGTCGTGAAATTAATTTCGATTGACCACCAGCGCGCGGGGTCAGAGGTCAAGTCGAGCGAAGGGGGGTAAAGAAGAATATCCGAAGATTCGCTCGGGAAAATAACGTCGAATCGTGACGAGAAAGAGAAAAGGGAAATGGACCGAGGGGTCATTAGGGTCAACCTGACCGGGCTGACCGTCTTATTACATCTTAAACTAATAACGCAAAATGTCTTCTGCGAATACCAAAAGCTCCTTTCGATCTTAATAACTAATATTACAAAAACAATGGGTTCACCTGCAATGACCTAGTTCACATTAACCGATGCGCGAAGGTCGAACGCGAGATGGCGCTGGTGCCATGCGATAAAAAATCTCCTGTTTTATTACTATGTTATTCATGTACAGTATATTAAGTGAAATGATTCAACGTCACCATGGACATCGTTTTTATGTATTGATTTAAACGTAACTTTGGACACCGTGACAACGTTATTGGACGCTCGTACAGCGACATCTATTGAGTGTATTCGCTATGAAATAACACGTCCTGTGAAACAGTGTTAAGTTTTAAAGTAATTCGAATCATAAGTTAAAAGTTAATCCAACAGTAGTGGGGTCTCTATTTAGCATTTAACTCACCGTTAGTATGTTTCCCAATTTTTTTGGATTAACACCCTTTTTTAGTGCCACTATTTTTCATCATTGCCCCCATCCCTCCCCCACAGCCCAATCTGTGATGCTGACGTCACCCATAAAAATGTTTATAAATGACATCATTCATTAAAAGCAGCCTCAGACATACATGTAGTGTAGGTCTATGGCGAAAAAATTGCGGGATAGCACATCTATGTTCTGGCGTATTTTTTATTTTTGTATATTTATTTCTGTAATCTTTTTATTCAAGCTTTTTTAGTTTTCCGTTTTCTTCCATAAATAAGTTTATTGGTCTTAAAATACCTGATTGAATACGTGCATTGATGCTTTTCTCATGAGATTTTTTTCAATTTTCAAGTTATCCATGAATATTTGACGTAAAACTACGTCTTTCCCCTACTTAAGTGGGTATTTTTGGAGTTTCGGATGCCCTGAAATGGTCTCATAAAATGACCAATAAAGAATAACGTCATCATTTACAATGAAGATGTCATCCATTACAATTTCGATGGTGCTGATATCATTCACCAAAATTCCTATGATGACGACATTCAATAAAGTGTCGTCACTAAGTGAAATTCTGATGATGATGTCACTATTAAATTTTTTATAATGATGTCATGCATTAAATGTTTTTAACTGGAGTGTTTTAGACGATTCGATGCATTTGCTTATTGTAAATTCATAACATTTTTATACATTTTCTCCAATTTCTTCATTTTTGCACTTCGTTTTTTCCTTATTTTCCACTTGTATAAACTTGGTTTTGACTATACCTACATTTCTATTAAATTTTTGTAACACTGATCTGTAATCACCATTTACAGTAAATCACCACAAACAGTAACTCTATATACTTTAATTACTCGGATGAACAAGTAAATGAAACGTTCTTGGTTAAATACTGGAGGTCATTTGACGGTCAAAAAGTCAACTCAACATGCATCTCAAGCTACGCATAGAATTAAGAGACACCCGGTACGCGTTACGCAGCAGTGGTCAAGCGGGTGAGGGGGAGGGGATTTGGCCGCGAGAGTTTATCGAGTGTGTTGGCGCTTAATCCGGTGATTAAGAGAAGTGACCAGAGGTCTGTTCCGGACGTGATAAGCTCGTTGGCTGCATTTCCACCCCTCCTCCTCGGTCCGAACTGACCGACTGACCACTAACTACTATATCGGACATCAAACGCCTCGCTCTCTTTTTTTTCGCTCGGTTTCGCATTGGCAAGATTGCGCATCCGTGTAAAGCAGGGGAAAAAAAAGGAGTGGTCAGTGAGCGGGGGTGGGGATGGGGTCAGTCTTGACCAAATCGAGGGCAATGGAAGAGGAGAGAGTGAAGCGTTGCGTTAATCAATTAGCCGTGATGCGTGTTCGTCTGACGTAACGAGAAATTGGAAGAATGGAGAAACATAAGGAAGAGTAAAGAAAAAAAAAGATGGCGGGAGGGGGTATACAAAGGGGGCGGGAGGGAAATCTATTTCCTAATCATTCGCTCAATTAGGTTTAGCTTAAAAGTAGAAGCGAGGAAAGAGGATGGGTCAGCGAATCCGATACAAATGTAGGGGGCGCTGCGGACAAGTTGAAAGTGGCGACTTATAAAGCTCGTCGCATCTAAGGGTAAGAATACACTGAATGCTTAGTCGGGCCTACAACAAGCACTCATAAGTATGGAAGTCTAGAGGGGTCACGAAAGAAAGATGGGGGAAAAGACGTAGCGGTGGCGCTGTTCTCCCCTAGTCATGACACGTTTGACGTCACGCAGCCATCAAGATGGCGATTTTCTTTTTTTTTCTTTCGTGGCCCCTCTTGACTTCCGTACTTATCAGTGCTTGTTGTAAGTTCGGCCCGGCTAAGCATTTAATGAACTCTTACCCAAATGCTTAAGTAAATGCTTATTTGGATTCAGTAATTCGCCCCTAATCAGTGAACGAGAGGAAAATCCAAGATGGCGACCAAAACTGCGCATGGTGCCGCCATCTGAATGTACTTTTCGCGCTGAAAAAAGTATTCTATTCAGAGAACAATTTTTTGTCTGTTGGTAAAGGCCGTCACACATGAAGCAATTTGTAACCTGGTCGGGGTCGAGCCAGTGACAAATTTATATCCCAAAACTTGTTTCCAGATGTATTATTGCTTAATATTCCCCCATGTGTTGGGAAATATTTCCTTCCCAAATACATTTCCAAAATAGAAAATGAACCTATTCTGAGCAACTTATTTACGGAAATAAACTGAAGTCATAGGTTTTAATTATAGTCGTGCACAAAAGTTTCTTTCTGTTGGATAGCCAATCAGGAAAGACGTAAGTCATAGGATGGAATAAAAGCAGAGCTGTCAAGTTAGTTTACCAACATTTCCCTTCAAGCAGTGTTGTCAAGTACTGTAGGGATAAATTCTGAAAATATCGCTCCTTGTGTGCAGCAGGAGGGAATTGTTTCAGTTCAATTACTTTTCTGCAATTTCACGCAATTTATTTCCGAATATAACTTTCCTCGTGTGTGACGGCCTTAAGTGAGATCTTGAGGAAGTTGTAAAAAAACTGCATTAGTTTTTAAAATTCAAATAGGAAATATTAAACCTGATTAATCACTACTCTTTTTTAACCATTATTTTCATGTTACTCTCCAATTATGAATTACAGTACAAGTAGAATCCATTTAAAACAATGCCGGAAGTAACGATAGGTCGGATATTATGATGTAAGAAGCAAAGGAAGTTTGGTATCCCATAGGAGTGCATATAAAATTTTCCGAGTATTGTGATGCTGGTTATAATAGTAATCTGCATTTAGTGATGGGGGTTTTGGTACATGTACATGTACAATGCATATGCGATTGGCTATAATGATGGTTTCCCATAGAAGTGCATCTAAAACACAGGTTTCCCCTGTTCAATGCTATGTGGGATCGACTATAATGAGGATATATATATGAAGGGGCGATGTGAAGAAGTTTCCGAAGCTCTGCACTTTTCACTTGCTTACACCATTGAGTGTATAGCCTAGCTACAGTTCTTTGTGTAAATAATTTTCTGCCCAAATTGGAAATGGCATCTACATGTACATGTTCATTTGAACGTTAATAATGTATATTCTTGTGTAACAATACTAAAAATAAATACTTGTACAATATTAAAATGTCATGCATATACTGTATGCATGTATAGATTGTACATGTACTCCAGATATAATGGTCAAATTCTGTCGGTCCCTTGAAGATCACTATACATGTAGGAGGATTCTACTGTAGGCCTATATGCATTAAATAGATATTTTTTTCATTCCACTATTTCTTTGAAAACAACAACATTAACGAAAAAAACATATTTCCTCTCAAGCTAAACCATTTCACCTGCTCATGTTATTCGTAATTTCGAAGTAATTTGAACATCATTTTAGAATAATTAAGTAAATGCAACAAATAAAACAGAACGTCATTTCATGTTTTAACTATTTAGCATTTACGTAAATGTTTTTCTAAAGATAAACAGGAAAATCAAAAACTACCTCTGTAATAACCCACTTATACTTGCCTAAGGCATTTGTCACACCCCAATTCTAAAGTGACTCAACTCTATCGTGTATTCTGAGAAAACGACATATCTGAGGTTACCATTGTTTCGGCTAAATTACAGCATTGGCACTTTATTACATTATGAAAAATTTGAGTGTGGGGTTGTCATATGTATACGTATCCCAGAATCCATTTAAAATTCACGAAAAAGAACAACATATGAAAAATACAAAATTGACTGAAAGGAAAATCGACAGGAGCCAAAAACGACGATCCTTGATTTAGGATGATGGATGTGAAGTGGCTTCTCCAAGAAATGTACGAAGTATTTGTGAAAGTCCCTCGCCCGTATTGCTCTTCTCAGGAGCCTAGCCCTATTTCTCTGACGGCTTCCTCCATGAACTTCCCAAACCGTCGGAAGCTTTTTTTCTCAGCACCATTTCCCTAAATTCGGAAGGGGGGATTTCCCCTTTTATGCCTCGCCCATAAATTTGTCATCCGATTTCTTTCAATTTAATCTTAAACGCAAGGTGCTCAAACGAGTCAACGTGCGAGCGCATTTTAATAAAACGTGTCAAAAAAGCCTCCATAAATCATCCTCCATATTTTCCTCCTCCGCACTCCTTTTCTCCCCATTACTCAACATCCGGATCACTCCTCCCCTCGACGCCCTCCACTTTTTGTCCTTAGCGAGAGCGCCGCCTGCTTCATCCGATCATTTTTTGACTCCTCTTTTCCACCAATGAGCCAAATGAAACTTTTATTATTATGACTATTATTATTGCATCTCTTTCCAAATGATGATGGCTCAGACATCTCTCCATTTTCATCTTCCTTTTTTTTTTATTTGCGCGTCTCGTATCCATCCGCCACCAAGCTCTCCATCCAGGAGCTTTATGAACTTCCCTCGCCCCTCCAACCGTAGAAACAAATGGATGATTTAATCCCCGAAATTAGGCCTAATAGACTGGGGTTCACGGTGCTCCAGTGAGCGCAACCGACGCGGATGAATACATGGTGGGACGGGCACGAGCACTGGGTCGTGCAAATTCGCTCTAATTAAATAATTAATTAAAACGAAAATGCTTTTATTCAACATTCCGCATCCTTCCCACCGCCATTCCTACGAAAGCCGAGCGCACATTTCTATAAAAATATCCTAAATAAGTTAATCCTGCTTTTCGATGCGCTCGAATACACCGCAGTTGGCTCGTGAATGGACGATAAAATTGACAAACAAGAGGAAGTTGGCTGCAGGGGGACCGGAAGTTGGGGTCACTCCTGACGCAATTAATGAACGACCCCCACTGGGTTAATCCGCCACTGCCTTCCTTCAGGGTCAAAGGCTTGCGCAGATCGCTAATAAAGTCGTGCCCAAGATGAATAAATCTTAAAGGTCGATCGTCGCTTAATTAATGGATGCCGCTTAAGGGCGACGAACTCGGCCTCTTTAATCAAGTTGTGTCGTTAATTTTTGTATAGGCAACTGAGGTTTGATAATTGATACAAATTTGAACAAAAGTTGATTAGTCGAGATGAACGCGTGAGAGCATTTCAAACAGTTTAAAACAAAAAAAAATCGAAATCGGCAGCCATCTTAGGAGGTTCAACATGGAGTCAAATTGACAGAGTTGATCGTTAATGCAAATACGAATTGGACTAAGTTTGAGAATTAGGATTTTACCGATATTATTACAATATCAGCCGATTTCATAAACGAGTAAAAAATTATGATTTCATGTTTAATTCATATTCTTTCATTGATCTAATCACGAGGACTCGGTTATGGTTCGTTAACAAATTCCAATGCGGTGGTTGCTTCCAACATTCGCTGATTCTAAATTAAAATGAAACATTGGTAGACATTTTGAGGCTCTGTGGTAAGCCATTATTAAAAAAGCACCGGAGCATAGCTGCGCTATCCTGCAATTTTTTCAACATGGAAGAACTACATATGCTTATTCATAGTAAATGATGACGTCATTCATAAAAATGCTGATGATGATGTCATTATTGGAACGTTATAAATGTCGTCGTAATCAGAAATGTAACAAATGACATCATCATCAATTTTTTTGTGAATGACGTCATCATCAGAATTTTAGTGAATGACGTCTTTATCAAAATGTTAATTATGTCATCATAATTTTTTAAATAAATGACGTCATCATAAGAATAGTAATTAATTACGACATCGTCAGAATTTGTAGAGGGTTATGTCCTCGCCTGAATATTATTAGTTGACGTCATCATCAGAATTTTAACAATTAATATCAACATCAGAATGTTATTGGCTGACGTCTTCATCAGAATGTTAACGAATGACGTCATCACCAGAATTTTAATGAATGACATAAGCATAAGAATTTTGAATATGTCGTTGTCAAATTTTTTTCTGATAATGATGTCTTTGCCAAAATGTTAATGATGTCATCATAAAATTTGTATTAAGTGTCGTCATCATAAGAATATTATTGAATTACCCCATCATTAGAATTTTTATAGGATGACGTCCTCGCCGGAATATTATTAGCTGACGTCAAAATCAGAATATTAACAATTAACATCAACATCAGAATGCTATAGGCTGACTTCAGCATTAGAATTATAATGAATGACGTCAACATCAGGAATTTTAAAAGAACGACGTCAGAATTTTAACGAATGACGACAAAAATTTAATGAATAATGATGATGCCATGAAGACATTTTTGCGTCTTTTTGTTGGACATTTTTTGGACATCCGAAACTCCATAACTACCCCTTGAAGTAACCACTGTATATACCTGTACATGTACATGTATACGTGTATAATACTGAGTTACAGAAAAGTGCTTGCCCAGTAGATCAGCTTTCTCTTAATATTTCGCTGTAAGCAGTGATTGCATGCCTATCCTCAGGGCAATGGAAAATGCAATCTAACTTCAGGATGAAGTCTCACGTGGGCCTTTAATAAAATTATTAGAGGTTAATTAGACAGGAACAAGTTAAGTTGAGGTCAATGGTCAGGAAAATAATGGACGTTGTATGGATTAACGGTATAGCAATGAATAATAGAAAATGATTGCCCCTGATGACCAGCTTTTCCTTAGTGATTCACTGTAAGCACTGATTGCGTACTTAAAGGGGTAAGTGTCTCAGAAGGACCGCTCATAAAGTAATCTATTGACAGATTAATCGTTGTGCGGTTTAATATGCGATTTTTGGAGTGGTTTGTAAGGATGTTTTGTATTTACAATATGATTATTTGTTGATCACAAGTAATCGCAAGTGAAATGTGATTCTACCGTGGAAATTCAAAAGGCTGCAGAATATGGCAAGAATGTCATATTGAGTCAAATTCTTTGTTGATCGGTATGATTACAGTAATAAACAAAAGGGTTGTAGTAGGCATGCAAACGTTTTGATTAGACCAAAAAAGACAGTTTTACCTAATAATATAAAAATATTACCAATTGAAAAAGGAAATTTGCTAATTAGAAACAAAAACAGTCAGTTTTGCTAACTTAAAAGACAATCGTACCAAACGAAGCAGACATGTTTGCTAATAAAAAAAAAGAACGTTTTAACGTATAAAATAGTAAATTTTACTAATTAAAAATAAACTTTTACCAAATATAAAAGAAAATGTTGGTAGTTAAAAAGCCAATTTACTTAGATAAAATCTGACCTACGAAAATTCTTTTTCCAAATACGCCAAGAAAACAACAATTTATACCAACGACAAAGTTTTTCAAAAAAAGTTTGACGTCATCATCAGAATTTAACAAATGACGTAATCATAAGAATTTTAGCGGTTGATGTCTTCGTCATAATTTTAATGGATAAGATCACCATCAGAATTTTAATAAATAACGTCATCATCACAGCTTCAATGAATGACATCAAATCGCAGTTTTAAGGAATGACGTCACCATCAAAGTTATGTGAATGACATCACCATCAAAGTTTTATGAATGACGTCATCATTACACAAATGTAGTGAATGGCGTCAGAATTTTAATGTCAGTATGTACTATGATGACGTCAGAGTTACAATGAATGACGTCATCGTCTACTATGATGACATCACTCGTTAAAAAAGTCTTAAAAATGGGATTTTTTTTACATCCGAAACTCGGTACCTACCCCTTTATCCAGATTCGGGGGAAAGACGTACTAGTTCGATGTCAAAAAAAAAAAGAAAAATTAACGTCGGTTTCATCGTCGAGAGATTTGCAATTCATAAAGAAACAAGAGTGCGAAGGAGAGAACGCAAAACATGACCAAACGTTAATAGGAACGAGCGTCTAGGCGTACATGTTTGCGTGGGGGAAAATGAGGAGAGTTGCGATGGATCATTTGGCGTGACATTCAATTACAAGGGGGAGGGGAGGGCCGTTGGGTGGCGCTCCGCTCTTATTGATCAAAAACAGAAAACAATAGGCTGACGAGGGGGAATTAGAAAGTAAGGCGAAACGTAAACGTCTTAAAAACCAGGAAAGAAAAAGAAAAAAGATTAATCGTATTTACTCGGAAATTAATGGAAGCTGGGCGACGAGCAACGCCCTCTAGCCCTCGCTTAGCTCGGCGATCCCCCTTAAAACGAAGTAATTAAACTTAAGCCTCTCGGAAATTCATCCTGCAGCGGCGAGAAGAACGAGGACATCCCTTACACCTATGATGAATACATACGTGGCAATCCTGCAAGAATGCACCAGAGATCCCTCTAAGAAGAAGAAGGGATTTAACAAAGTGAGAGAGTGGAAGGAGACAAAAGGAAAGGAGGGGTTAAGCCTGATTTTCAGATACTAATTATAATTCGGCATCATTCATCATTCCTTTTGTGTTGCTGGAAAAACGACTTAAGCCCATTCTATACGCCTCGAAGATGACGTCATACGAGAACCCTTTACCATAGAGACTGCATGGTCGGAATGTCTGTCCGCAGTTTGATGTGGTGTTCGTGCTAAATTATGAGTTTTTCACAGGGAATCCAAGATTTAGTTGCTAGATTGATGGAGCAGAAAAAGGCCATGGTGGCCCCCTTGGGATCCGGAAGTCAAGGGTTCAGTGCAGTGCTGCCAAAGTAAAATTATCATCGATGGTAATTCAGGATTTCGGGAGTCGTGGATTGTAGGAAATAGCTGTCGTCTGTCTTAATATGGACGACCCTCGTCACTTCCGTGGGTAAAATCCAAAACATAACAGCCGGATCGCACTTTGCCAGTTGAAATATCGCGTGTTCAAACCGATCAATTTCTTCCTTTTGAAAGCGTGAGTTTGCGAGACTGCCAAAGTGCGAACTGCGAAAATGCTGTCTGAGAACCCCTAACGTGTAACGTTGAGCAACGATTTTGTGCGGCATTAAAGCTTCAATCACGGTTGTCACTTTATTTCAAACCAATTTCCACATGTAACTTCGTGTCTGTCCGAAGTGCGATCTGCGAAAATTCTTTCTGAGTACCCCTAATGTGTAATGTTTAGCATCGCTGTTGTTTCGCCTTGAATCAGCATTCGAAGTTGTCGTCTTCTTTCAAACCAATCATTTCCTTCCTTTCGCACATGTGGCTTCTAAACTGCCAAAGTGCGAACTGCGAAAATTCTACCCGAGTACCCCTGATGTGTAATGTTTTACATAACTTCTTGTTTTCGACTTAAATTATCATTCGAAGTTGTCGCCTTCTTTCAAACCAATCATTTCCTTCCTTTGGCACACGTGGCTTCATGACAGTCAAATTGCGACCTGCGAAACTTCTTTTTGAGTGCCCCTCATATGCAATGACCGTAGGGCGCATACAATTGTTACTGGGCAATCCATTTATTCACCTTTTCCAAATTTTACCCCTACAGCCATATTCCCCTTTTACGAACATCATCGGACGTTCAAGCACGCCATTTTCGTTCCATTTGCCACATTTTTCGTAGCTGCCTCGAAAAAGGTGGACTCTGGAGGTCAAAGGGCAGGCAAATCGATGCGAAACTAGAATAAAAAAAACCCCCGAAAGCAAAGGCAATTTAGCGAGATTATTTCGATGAACACGCCGATATTGCAGCGGCATCGACGAGGAGGAGACGCCATTTCCGCAGATTTATATCGGAAAAAATAAAAGAGGGTGGAATAAATAATGCATGGAAATGAGGAGGTGGATGAGGGCTAAGGGGGAGTTAAATTTGTTAACCCCTCTTTTTTTTTGTGCCTCTCGTTGGCTGTGTTATTTTTTTTTTTTTTGCCCCGCACTCCACACGTACGAAGAGGAGGAAGTTGAGTGAAGAAGAAGTAGAGAGACTTTCAAATAGGTACAAATCGATAGAAATGGCTTTTCGCAGCGTGTCAAAAGACAGCGCGCATTTTTACGCGGAGTTGATGGGAACCGAACCCGCAAATGGGTCCGAGCGTGGATTTGGAACGGGACTAAGCCGGAGAGAGCGAGGGGTTAAGGCATGCAGCTTTAAGGGAAAAAAAAGTTGGGATCAAAACCAGAGTGGACAACTGGCACGGTTCAGAAAAGTTGTCCGTGAGTTGAGTTTGGTTTGCATTGATGTAGAAAAACTGTTGGTGCAATCCTAGCCTCGTTTCTGACTCGAGTACATGTACATGTTTTCTGAAGATTGTTTAGCTTTCGAATAGTTATTTTGTTCGTTCTTAGCTGCTTGAACTTTATTGCAAAAACTGTTTTTGTTCAGCGAACAATTTTAAAATGGCTTGGGTCATTGCTTTATAGCAACTGCATGGAACAGTCCACTCTGGTAAATTATTCCAGAATTATGTGTCCATAAGTTGAAAATTGTGTTTTGCTTGTTCCGCTTCTGAATTCTAAAGACAGTTCAACTTGAGATTTTGAATATGTCTTTTGTTAGTTCTTAGCTGCTTGAACTTTGTTGCAGAAACTGCCTTGGTTCTTGAAACAATCGGCGAACAATTGGAAATTGGCTTGGAACTTCATTATTTTATAGCAACTGGAACACTCCACTCCAGTAATTAAATCATCCCAGAAATCTTTGTACATAAGTTGAATATGTTGCGCTCCTTGCCCCGCGTCTGAATTCTAAAGACAGTTCACTTCAGATTTTGAATGTTTTTTGTTGGTTCTTAGCTGCGTCCGGACTTTCTTGCAAAACGTGGCAGGATTCTTGCAACAATTGGAAACAACTGGCTCAATTTAATACTTAATTGCACGGAATGGAACATTCGATTCTATATTGTCCATTAATTGAATATGGTTTTCCTAAAGGAATTAATGCGAAAAACTACTTGATGAGTTTCCGGTCCGTTTCTGAAGCAAGCATTTTAAAGACAGTTCAGATGTATTTGTTTGGTTCTTAGCTGCTTAAATTTTCTTGCAACAATTGTCAACTGGCTTGGTTCAATAATTTGTACAGTTTACCTTAGTGATGCGTTCCAAGAATTTGTAAATAAGTTCAGTATGGTTTCCTATAGGCTAATAATTAATGTAAAAATAATGGGTGCGTTTTTGGTCTCGCTTTTTGACTCATGTATTCTGAAGATTGTTCAGATATTGAATACGTAGTTGGTTCTGAGCTGGTGTTTTTTCGTAATGTTCTTTTTTTCTTTTTTTTTTTCACAAAATGGTCAATGGCAGTTGAATGGAACCATTTTTCTTCTCATCGTACAATTTACTTCCGTAGAAAGCATTTTTTTTGCTTTTGGCACTATTCACCAAAGTTGGAGAGAATGCGTCTGTTATCCAAAATAAATGTCGCACACACTGCTGAACAAGATACATCTAAGAAATGAACATGATGTAGTTTTTATCGTACATATCTTGAGATTGAAATCCTTTGAACAGCATCACAGGGCAAATTTCCACATTCAATCTTACGAATCGTCAATTTAACACAAAAACTTATGTAAAAGAAGAGCTGTATGTGTGTATGTGGCTTTGTGGGCGAAAAGTGTTTCCATGAAGCGCCTTTGCTAAAGTTGTATGGGGGCGCTGCGGTCATGATTCGTTGAATTTCGTTCATTAGTTCTACTTCGTCGCTTCAGCAAGTCGCTATCGGTAAGTACCGCCCGGGCAACTTTGATCGGGTTTGACGTCTAGTAAGTTCATAAAAAGTACGAATTGAACGTAAACTGTTAGTTGTGTAGTTTATGTTGCTCGTTGCTGGCAGTGGAAAATAAATGATATGCTTGTACAATAGGGGGTACTCAAACAGAAACTATACGAATCGTACTTTAGCAGTTGTGAAGTAACGTACGTGTGCAAAATTGACCCATGGTTATTGCCAGCACATTAACCGTGCCAGTTAATGTACTCCATTCGCACAAGTGACTTCACATTTCCACATACACAAACACCACACCGACTGACAAAGTACGATTTGCAAAGCTTCTGCCTGATTATCTGTGAATCCTAAATGCAACAACATTTAACACTCGTGGATTTGCCACAACATTTTTCGCTTTTCGTTTTAACGGATGGTTAAACTCGTTTTTCATCGACGCGAATGACGTCACGATGCGCAGATTTAAAATCGTCTAAATGAGCTCATTTCCTCTGCGAGAATCGTTGTTTACTCGTTTCCATGGCAACCGTATGTATCGCAGAATGCCTTCGATCGAATCAGTGTGATTGGGCATCATCTGCAGGTTGAATTTCCAGGACATGTCCATTCGAAGGGCCACAGCTAGGTCAAGGAAGTGATTACGTCATTGGCATGAATCCATGGTAATTTTGAGACCCGGGTCTATCGCAAATATGGATCAATTTTTGAGAACATTTTGAGATTTCCATAGACGGTTTTGAAATTTTGACACAGGACTGGGGGGACAGTACAAATTAACATTTTTGAGGTACATGTACTCTGACAAGGTTTACAAATGGTACTTTTGGTTTAAAAACAACTATAACCTGGAGTGACGTTTTTATACCCATATAGTCTGCTGATTAAGCGACAGTTAAAAATTAACATTAGGGCTTCTCAGACAGAAGGTTTACAAATGGAACTTTTGGCAGCTGTGAAGTCACGTGTCTTCATTCCAAAAGTGCGAATCGTAAAGCTTCTGTCTGAAATACCCCTATTATTCCAACGTAATTGTTTTAATTGATTATAATAATTTGCCATTCGATAATACGAAATTTCCCGAAATTCTCATTGTCGTCAAAATTGGCTAAGCCATAAAGAAAATCAAATTCTCAAACGACTTATAATTCTATGAACATAGAATTCTCCCATATTTAAGTTTAGAAACCATATCAAAGTATTTCAACATTTAAAAGTGAAATGAAACGTGATATGCACTGTATTAAGTGAATACTTTTGAGCTAAACTACCTGAAAATTCCAAATTAACACTCCGTTGCTCGCGCTATTATCTGAGAGATACACGAAAAACGTTTTTTTTAATAACTCGTCGACAGTGTGAGTATTTTGATTGTGGTTTTCTAAATCTTCCTAACTCAAGGTCGGTGACATTTATGGACATTTTTTGATTCATTCAATCGTCAGCTGTGGTTGGAAAGAATCCTAACGCGTTGCAACAGCGACGCCATTCGTGGACGACCCTCGCAATAACGGTCATGTTTTCTTCACACCCATATTTAGCTTTTTTCGGGAATCTGACGAGCAAATTAGCGGAGAAAAGCCAAAACAGATGCGATTCAGCTTATAAATAATGCGCGCATCTGCCTCGGGGGAAATGAAGGAAATTACGGCATAACACGCGAACGGACGGACACACGATGACCGGAGCAGCGGTCAATTATGCTCCTAATGGACGTCAATTTGGGAAGAATGCAGCCAAAGCACGGACGAAAAAATGCTTGTTGACGGAAATGCATACATGTATACGATATAACGGGCCAGAGAGATACGGTGGCCAGCGCACGATTGACCACTGACCGTTGGTCACTCGATCGGAAATGGTTAGCACGCCTATAATGCGGAAAATGAGGGCGGCTCGCGCTATCTCATCGCCTAACAAAATCATAGTACGAGCTAACTGCGTTATGATCGTGTTGCGTTTACATGCGCACGTGGGCGCGGCTAATACGTGATGCCAGATGGGGAAAATAATGCTTGTACAAGGTGTCAACTAATTCCCTATAATGGAATATTTATATGTAAAAGGTAACGAGAAGATGCAAGTGATGTGATTTTAAAATACTACGATTACTCAGACAGAAGCTTTGCGAATCGTGCTTTGGTAGTCGTAAAGACACGTGTGTAAAATCGACACGCTAATTGGTTTACAAAATTCACTAAGGGTTATCTTTTTTGACGTTCAACTATACATGTACATCTTTTCATGACTTTAAGTGTTTTTTTTGTAAAGTTTTGGGTGTCGAAAAAATGACTCACAACAAATGTCTCAGTAAATTATGACGTCATTTATTAAAATTCTGATGATGACGTCATTTCTTACGTTCTGATTATGATCTCATTTATTAAAATTCTGATTATGACGTCTTTTTTAAAAATTCTGATGATAACGTCGTTCATTAAAATTTGATGATGACGCCATTCATTAAAATTCTGATGATTACTTTATTCATTAAAATTCGGATGATGACGTCATTCATATTTTTTTTGATATTGACGTCAATTTTAAAAATTAGGATGATGACGTCATTCTTGCAAATGTTGATGATAACGTCATCTGTTAAATTTTCGTGATGACGCAATCATCACAATTTTAATGAATAAAGTCATGATTGACTATGCAGCTTAACACGTTTTTCTACGTTGAAAAAATTGTAGGATAGCACAGCTATATATACTATGGTGCCTTTTTAAGCCAATTGATGCATTTCTTGTGGACACGTGACTTCACGACTGCCAAAGTGCGATTCTCCAAGCTTTTGTAGGAGTACTCTTAGTGTATAATGCTCTTGTATATTCTTAAGAATGTTAGGTTGTCAAAGTCGAGAACTTTTGCAGCTCCAACTGCATCTTACGGATCCTGCATGGCATGCACAAAGGCGGTCGTGTTTGGTTCGGAGCGCCGCCTGCTGGCGCTCTCGCTTAATGGGTCAATATCATTTTCTGGGAGATACAGATTCTCCGTCTACAGTTTATTATATTGCACTTAAAACATAAACGAAGTGTTTGGCAAGCTTCGTCCGATCGATTTTCCTCAGCCAAAGGCCTTCTTCGGGCAAAATTAGCAGCAAATTTGTGGAAAGACGCCATTTTTTAGTTCATAATGCCCGTTGGATTAAGGCGCATTCAGCTGAAATTTCCTTTTCATATTCACCGACTATACAGTCGAAGGACAGCGAGCCAAGTATGATGCAGGTTTAAAGTTCAGAGTTCAAACTTGTTACAAAAAGGAGAAATAAACATGCA
>JAQGAO010000684.1:0-30769 GCA_034697705.1 Ommatoiulus sabulosus | reverse complement strand
AAAATGGGCTCGACCCCCCTACCATATGGCATTTAGTTGCTGACTGTAGGGTACTGAGTTGAATTGAATTGAATTGATAGAATGGACTTTTCCAAATTTAAAAAACGAACTATGAAGTATATGAAGTAGGCCTATATTGTAATCAGATGGTATTTTTAACTGTGGATATGTTAACTAGAATACACAAATTAAACAATGCATGTGTTTTATAAATACATTGTACAAGCCAGTTACATGTATAAACATTGTGTTATATATTTGTAGAAATTTTCAAGTAAAATCAAAATTACAATTTATTTTAGAATGAATATAATTTTCTGAGACTTTTATATTAGTGTGTATTATTATTTGTATAGCTAGGGTGCATTTAAGAGCGTAGCCTATACATTCAGCATTACTCAAAGTATAATCAAGATGTAATAAGCTCGTTATATTCAAATACAGTAATTAGATGTTCGGTTTTATGGTACGCATTTGAATCGTTAACTGTAACAACTCAAATGATCATACTGTATTATAGTGATGTTTAATGCACCAGAAGGGCAAAGGCCCTTAGAGTGCTCACTCTATTAGTGATGTTTGGTTGGTAATTTTTAACGGCACCTACATGTACTTCGGTGTCACAATGTCACACCCATATGAAATGTCATTGCATTTCCCAAAAGATGTCTTTTTGCGGAGAACTACTGGTTCAACCTTAATGTAAAACCACTGTATAGAAAAACATAATAAAACTCAAATTTTGTATGTCAGACTTCATTTCCTATTCTATCTGAAAATCTTTGGAGTGATAGCCACGAAGTTTATCGGTGAAGGTTTCACAGCGTAGATCACCATTGCTTTCCCTAATCCTCCCCATTTACCCGGGCTTGGAACCGGCAACAACAACAACGGGCGTCTACTGAATGCAAGGCGCGACTGATAACCTATTACCACTCAGCCGTCCTGCCCGGTTTTCTCAATCTTACTGTACATTAATTTCATATGCAAAACTTTATACCAAACTTATCAAGTTTGCAAAAAAAACCTGTGATATTCCAAAAAACCTGAACATCTATAGTAGCAAGCATTTTTAAATAAAATAAAAAGTTCAGCTAGTTCTAAAAATTGTCCAGAATTGAACGTTGACGTTCTAGTAGAATTAAAGAAAACATTGCTTGCATAAATCACTCTTAGCACTTGAATGAAGGGCTGTTAAAAGCTCCCAAGTCCATTAATTACAATTTAGAAATTCATAAAATGTCACAGCTCGCCCATTTATTAAAAATAAAAGTAAAAACAATTATCAGAATTTAAAGATTTTTTAGTTGAGTTACAAAATAAAAACGAAATCAACAGGAATTTTTTTTGTAATTTGTTAGCTAAATATGATATATTTTTCGTGATTAATTCCAAATTGTCCATCTAAATGTTATACTGTACATGTTTTTTTAGTTTTCTAACAACTATGGTACGTTGTCTTAGCCCTGTATTTACTTGTTTAGCTGACGTAAACACTAAACCAATTGTAAGGTTTTTGGAGAACATGTGTGCATGCACATGGCATTTATTGTCCTTGCTATTCAAAAGCAACGATTCCAAAAAATGATTTATGCCTGTAGGGTTATCTTACACTATAGTAAGGGGTGTCAACCCTGACAGTTAGAATCGCCTTTAAAGTTGCACAACAAGCGTTTATGGACATGATTATGTAGCACCTGGAAGTACAGTAAACACAATTCAAACTCTATTCAGAAGGACTGCAAACCAGAAGTCAACCAACGTGTCAAATATCAACAGCACAACTCAGCAACGTTTTTGAAAAATTTCGCCACTTTTTAAGTGAACGTCTACTGCTCAGCATGATTTTTCCGGACAAGATATCAACAAGTATTATGACTCTTAACTTTAAATCTTGGTTTCTGTATCTTACAACGTGGATGATATCTACATTTTTGGTGCTGCTGTTCCTAACCATGAATTCCGATCGGAATCTAAAACTACTTGTCACTGGTCCTTGCCAGTTTGCCAAGAATGCCTCAAACAAAAACAGTGCAGATGTGGAGCCATTTCTACAGCACCAGACTCGACCGGATATGGTAACCAATATAGATAATATGTTTTCAACATTGCCAATACACTTCCTACTGCAGCACGCTACGAAGAAACGAGCTAGTAAAATATGTGCTAATTTACCAGAACTGTTTCACATCAAAATGAACAACGTTTACTGGCAACACAGCCAGTTAAATGGAGGAAAAAATAACATCTACTTCTACGCAGCCTATTATGACACTAGGAAAGCAGCGCTAGATAAGGGAAAAAATACAATAGGTGCTATTGTACGCTTACTAGCAATGACAGACTTTACTTTTAAATCGCAGCCAAGAAGTTTGTGTCAATTCTGGTTTGATAGTTTTAAAGCTCCACAGTTCTCAGCAAAGGCAAGTTTTGAATACATTTGGAACATCACGTGGGGACATGATGAAGACAATTTTCTACTTCCTGTTCTGGTATCATGTCCAATAAAAGGTCCAAGTCGGATGGCGCCTTCTGTGGTCTCATTCGTCGAGCATCATTGTGACAACTCCACAAATGCTTTATGGGTGCAACATTCAGAGTTGTTTGGCCATTCAGCCAAGCTACAGAAAAGGGAAAGAAACCCGGCGAACTTCGGGTCAGTTGCAGTGTGCGTGAAGGGGTTGACATTTTTACTAGAAGATAAGTCTATAAGATTAATCGAATGGCTAGAATTGCTGAAGTTATTGGGAGTGCAAAAGGTTGTTATGTACGAGCTGGCCATTCAACCAAAGACCCGAAACACATTGCTGTGTTACCAAAACGCAGGATTCGTGGATTTAGTCCATTAACTTTACTATTAATTAAGTCCATTAACTTTACCAGGAGACCAACTCAACACTCCAGAATTAATAACTCTGTATTTCACAAAAAGGATAACATCAAAACGACTGAACGAAGTAATACCCTATAATGACTGCTTATACAGAAATCTGCATCGGTATGACTACATCGCATTGTTAGATATCGATGAAGTCATACTGCCCAAGAAACTCGACGTACTAACGTGGGAAGAAATGCTGGAAGATGTTGCAGCAAACCTGACAAATCCCAACATTGCAAACTCCGTCAGCAATATTTCAAATTATGCCAGCATTTGTGCACGAAATGTGTATTTTTTCGACAATTTTGCATCTGATCCTTTGGATGAAATTCCTTCCCAATTTCACATGTTGAACCATGTAACAAGAGTTTACAACTACACCAAACCTGGGAAATACGTTAAATGCTTTCAAAATGTGAATGAGGCCCTCATATTACATAATCATTACCCTTTGAAGTGTCTTTCATCGAAATGCAAGTATAGACAAATTGAGCTATCAATAGGTCACATGCAGCATTATCGAAACGGCTGTACAGTGGACTTGAAAGACCGTTGCCATGAATATTTAGCCGACAGCATTTCTGACAAAACAATTTGGAAATATAAAGATGAACTTATAGAAAATGCTAATATATTATTAAAGGATTTGGGATATTTAAATGAATAGAAGATTGCACTCATTTGAAGACATACTTGTTTAATGTGGTCTAAGGGATTAATACTAAGCTCGGGGTCTACAGGAGGTCAAGGGTCAATTTGTGTTAGTCAGCTGTTATCAATAGATGCTTTATGATGAGGAAAAATACTACCGTAGACTGGACTTTATTCTGTGACAGTATATTCAAAATGGATATGTCTCAAGGGAAAATCCCCAAATGTTAATTTAGAAAACTCTGAATAATATATAATAATAAAAAATAACAGGACAGACTTCCAATAAGAAAAGTTAACAAACAAAATCCAACACACTACTTTGTTGCTTGTTGCTCTTGACTATGTACCCAATCAAACTGCAAATGGCAAGAAAGGGCAAAATGACAACTGTCAGATAAATATTACCATTACAAGTTTGTTGAGATTATATTTATTAAATGTTAACTAATTTCTGTCATTTATATGTACAATAAAAGCAAAAGTTCATTTTTGATCCGATGTTGAGTCATCTGTTCAGTCCAATGTTCCTGTGAAAATTTAAACAAGGATGTCAGGATATGTCGCTTGTCACAAACCTACTTCAGATGCTAAAGTTAGACACACTAACATAATACAATACACAAAGTGTAACTGATCCGGTTCAAAATTCTGCCCAAAGAAGCGGAATTTGATTCCTGTATCATCATACTTATAACTAATCTGAAAATTTGCTAATGTCAAATGAAAAAGCATGCATATCATCTATAAAGAGAATAAATAATTATTGACCTTACCTTCAAGAAATATAAAAGAGTCGACTGCATCTATAGAAGAATCTATAATACACAACAAAAGGCAACTAATGAAAATTATCATATATACATATAGAAAAAATACTACCAATTAGTCAAGACAGTTGTATGGTACATGCATATTTCATGATTAGGCCTACTATAAAAAATATAATTATATTCTAGTATCAATACAATACTCTAGTATGATGTTATATTTAAAAACAGAATTCATCATTTAAGGTCGCTGCTCCTTTTGAAATTTTATTAATACTTTCTTTTAAAAATTATCTTTAAAACTTAAAATAAATTTAAAACATGAATCAGAAAAGCATGGGCCCTGCTCACCTTATTATAACTTTTCATAAATACCAAATTTGTTATAGGAAATCTCATATGCGATGAAAATAACCACTCATGTTTGAAGTTTGGATTTGGGGTTTGAAAGGGTTATATAATTATAAATTGTTACCAGTCTATAACCCATAAACCCACAGTTTTAATACATAATGGCGTTTTAAAGATGGATTATAACTTCCATATTTAATTACCCCTTGACGTGCAGCCCATAATGATGACTAATTATTTTTTTTACAAATCATTATTAAAAAATCACAAGAGTTCAACATTGAACACACAGATTCTGTAAACTGTGCTTTTTAACCATTCGATTTTGGATTCTTGACGAGCTTATAATTAAATTAATGCCACTAAAAAATTTATGAATTCCTTAAATATATATAGTGCGATTAGTACAGTACTTTTATTTTCCCACTGCGGGCAAATTGTTAAGCCCGCATGTTCATTGTTAAGTTAAAATGCATACATAATATGCATGCAGAAAAAAACAAATGTTATATTAACATGTTTTTAGTAATTCATAATTCATAATCATATATCATATGTTAATTCCCTGTAAAGGCCAAAGGGCATAACCCCTCAAAAGACCAAACGCAATTTTTTTTAGAAAAAATCATTAGTTTCCTATTTTGAAGTATTTAATTGTATTAAAATATTTAAAAACAATATTTTGTTAAATCTTAATCTTGGGCGGTTTGAGTTACGCGCCCTTTGACGTATCCAGGGACGCTGCATCTCTTGTCATAATATTGCGTTTAATGGTGTTACTAACGTACCCACATCTTTCTTTTGAAGTGTTTTCTTCTTAGCTTGCATTGTAAAATAATAAGACTCCCTTGCCAGGCTTTCGACGAACAACTCCTGTTAAAATGACATCGTTGTTAGCAACAACAACGAAATTTCGCGCGAAAATGGCAGAAAAACAATGGCTCTACTCACCGTTGCCTTAGCGATTAAAAATACAGCCTCCTGGCTAGCCAGATTGACATCCGAGTCCATTTTCATTATGTTTTTGATTCTAGTTAAAGGCAGACGCGATATCCTCACAATTTTTTCCGGGCTTTTTGTTTCCTCCGTTATTTCCATCGAAGTAAAAATGTAGTCGAGTTTTCCACAATCAAATCTCGACCCGGAAATAGGCAACACTGACTGGTCGTACTGGCGGGATTGTGGGTGGCTCTGGTATCACAGATAAAAGCGGGACGTTTGAAAACAAAATCGTAAAATTCAAACAATTATTTATAATAGGGGTACTCCGACAGAAGCTTTACGAATGACACTTTGGCATTCTTGAAACCACGTGTGAAAAATAGACACGGCAATTTGTATAAAAATTAATGCAAGGCCATCGCTGTTTTAAAATTACTCAATATATTCCTTTTACACTCATGACTTCACGACTGCCAAAAGTGTTATTCGTAATTTCGTTAAAGCTACTGTCTGAGTGCCACTCTATAACTCTTATATTTATAATGTAGTCTTAATGCATTATTGCCTATGCATTATCCAATGACACCATACTAGGTTTTTACGTTGCAAAATCATCATAAAGTGAGAATGACTTTTTTATACAAGTATACATTAAACGCGGGGTCCGAATTACTTTAAAATACTATAATTCTATCGCTCATCTGACAAGATTTTTTTTTTTTTTTTTTTTTTACACTGTATTTTAAATGAAGAAGCTCATGCAAAAGTAAATCCGAAAAAAATACGGAAGGGTTATATTACCTTTGAATGATCTTGATGAAAACTGTGCAGCATTTATAAAGTAAAATCGAACCACCAGCTACAACAAATTTAAAAAGTATAATTTGGTGGCCTATTTTTTTGTAAATAAAACGAGTTAAGGCGGAAGTACATCATCATATAATTGCAGCTTTGCGTTTCTGCACGCATATACAGGGTGTTTTATTTATATATTTATAAATAAACAGTAAATCGGAAAAGTTATCAGAATACAAATTTAATATTATCAACATGCCTTTCAAATTATGCAAGAATTAAGGGGTCCCCCGGCCGGTTGACCCCTTTGAAATTTTAAATGGGGACCCCATTTTTTTGCAGATCATGAATCGATGAAACTGTATAAATGATGAGAAATCTGCATCATAAAGACCGACACACACGGTTAAAGCTTTATCTGGAAACTTGGCAAATTTAGGCGGGTCCGAAAAGTCAAGTGCAAATGTATTTCTGAGCATTTTACTAACCATGGCTTTTAAAAAGGAAAATTTCAAACTAAACGTAATTATAGACTTCATTTATGTTTTTATAATTGACAAATTAAAACATTTCATTTCTCGTAATTCACATTCTAAAAAACCGAACTTTTTGAACATGTTGTATTTCCAGATTTAACTTTCCTCGCGTGTCGCCTAAAGAATAAATGCTCCAAAAATGTTTTAGCCAAAACTTATAGAAGTATTGTGTTTTAAGCGCAGATTCATAATCTGCAACAACAAAAAATGGGGGTCCCCATTTAAAATTTCAAAGGGGCCCCCTGGCCCCTCTTAATTCTTGCATGATTTGAAAGGCAAGTTGATAATTAATGTTAATCTTGTTTTCTGATAACTTTTGCGATTTTCTGTTTATTTTAAAAAATATTGGACAGATCATGATAAATGAAGCATCCGGTATAAGCAGACATGCACATAAACACGGACTTATATTTGTCTGGAACGTCACATACAGCCACCGTTACGATACGCAGTTCAGCCTTTTTGTTCAACTTCCCATGATGACACATAAAATTATATACGTACAGCAGGTACATGTATCAAATTTGACCATCTCCCTTTTATCACCACGAGATAACGTTTTGAAAGTAAACTTCCAGTGCCGATGACACCAGCACCACATAACATTTTACCAAATCGCAGATGCACGATATGCCATTCTTGAAAGTTGAACAACTAACCTCACTGCATGGATTCTGGAACCTCAGCCAAAAGACCACGACATTCACGACGTTCACGAGCGGGGAAATCGCTAGTTAATCAAACATTTTTGTCGAGTCATTTCAGATAAACGTTCTTTGATGAACACCGCATTTTAGAACACGGAAAAAACAGAAGAAATTTGTAATAAGTCGCTTCTAAAAACACATCCATAGACGGCGCATCAACTATTTGTTGAATTAGCCTCGCCTTGCCCACCCATTTCGAGCTAAACCAATCCCCGTTGTTTCCTCCAACGGCTTGGCCTCCTAAACAAGCGCCCGAAGCCGTGCGAGGCTCACTTTCGTCTTGGAGGGGAGAAGCTTTGGTATTCGAATCTCGGCGCAGACTTATCTAAATTTAGAATCTCCTTAGTAGATAGGCGCATTTGCCACCTGCTTAACAACCTGGGCTGTAGTCCAAGTACCGTTTCAAGCATGAGTCGCAGTGATAAAATGTCAAAATCGGGGCAGAGTCCGAGCTTGGATAGCGCCGAGTGCATTGAGTTGATCAAGCAATCCCTCAAACACATGCATAAGTCGAGTTCTGCGGGCGCCACGGATGACTTGGACTTCCAGGCTTCCGTGCCGCATGTTTTCGTCGTGCTGGGAGCCTCGGTGAGTACCTTTTTTATGCCCACATGCAAACGCATCCTCGTCTGACAGGCTTATGAAACGTTTCGCCCTTGAAATGAATTTGCCATATGCCCTTGACGGACGACCTTGGCAAGTGATATGTGGCATTTAAAAATGGGGTGACGGGTTGAAATACCTGTAGACGCCGGCGATTTGTGATTCTGGAGACTCGCTGCATGGTTTTGCCATGAACTGACAGCGGGATGGGGGATTGTCCAAATCGCGTTTTGGCACAAATATGAAACCTTGAAAACATTTTTAAAAGGATTGCAAGTCGTCTGTGCAAACGGATATATTTTGAGTAAAATGCCTGCTTATGAAGTAATTTCTTGCAACATTTACCTGCTTCCTGCAAAAGTGTCAATGTTTATGACTATGACTTGCTAGATTTATAAATTTAGATAATGAAGGGAATTTTTTCAAACAAGTAATAGTTTAGATCTAAAATGCCATTGAATAATTAGTATCGTTTACAATAGAGATCAGAAAATTTAAAATTTGAGGGATAAACACGTCGTACATGACGTGCATGAATGAATCAAATTGTGTTTGTCTCTTAACAAAAATTGCGTAAATTTACTACTGAGAATTAAGAATAAAAATTGTTTGTTGTCTAGGAAAAATTGCGTAAATGTACTACTATTAGGCATGACATTTAATTTTTGCCCAAAGTTTGATGCAGATCTTAATGCAGTGTCATGTCTGGGGTGAATCAAATGGTTATTAGAATAAATGTGAACAAATTAAATTGTGTCATCGCTAAATTACGAATTTTAAATTACGAAAATTACGAAAAATTACGATTTTTTCTTCGTGAGAAAACGTTTTAAACATGTTTGATCTGTGATAAAATTCTAAAACGTTTCATCTTGTCTCCTTATCACTAAATTCAGCTGTTTTATCATTGTAGTCATAGGGTAAAACACATTACACCTAGGAAACCTCACACGCCCTAATCACTAATTTAGGCTATTAATATTTTTTTTAAATAGTGTAATCTCATTTTAATACTTGAATAAACTTTAATACCAGGTAATGCCTTGTAAATGTCACTACATTTGTATAAGAAATCTGATTCTATATATCCAAATTTATTGCCTGGACATTGCCAGCATGTACACATAGTTGCTAGACTTTTAATCATGCTTTTAATAGCTTATAAATTACACTGTGCTCTCGATTTTCAATTTTTATGTAACATGAGCGTGTGGCGTTTCTATATTGCCTTTTACTTGTTGAAATCATTTCTCAAGTTAGGTAAAATAATGCTCTCGAAAAGGCTCTATTGCAATCTTGCAGAGCATTGCGAATTCAAAATACATTGTATATCAAATAAATTATAATTAAACTGCTGTTGCTATGCGAATTTCCACTCTGTAAATTAGATTGGTAAAGAATCGTGACTAAAGAAGCAATAATTGGTCGACTGTGACAAGCAACAATTTAAACCTGGAGGAGAAATACTCTTCGCATGCAATGCACGCAGAGCAGTACATCACGTTAAATATTTAAGAATAGCTCGTAAAAGATAATAAGCTCTAGCTTGAGTTCTTTCTGTCGTTCATTTTAACTTCACCGGCTGATGGTGCAACAGCTAATAATTTGTTTTAAGTTTGACTTTCTGAGAACTGGAGTTTGCTTTACGGACACAGAAAGTCATATATTTCTAGCAAGACATGTTTTCAGGAGGTTGTGAAAGGAAATTTAAAGAACGAGTCTTGAGCTCAGAAAAACCTGGTTGAATGACCTCATCATGTAGAGCAGAACTTCTTACAATGAAAAAATACATCATCCAGTGAAATTATTACAGTTCAACTCGTTTTGTGTGGATCACGTTTGAAATGCAAGAGAAATCAAGGAGAACTGAAAGCTTGTGATTGTAATGAAGGAACAGGTGAAAAAATAAAACACCTCCTAAAACGCAAATTTTGACTTATTAATGGCACAGAAATTAAGTCTCCCGATCGAAGAATCGATCATCAACCCCCTGTCAACCATGGCTGAGTAGACTCGTTGAATAATCGATATCTGCGTGCACACGAGCTAATGGATTATCAATAGGAGGTTCTGCCGTATATTCTAATGTGCCGTAAAAATACATGTAGGTAAATTTTTAAAAAAAATGATGCATATACCGCATGTTTGGAGGCGATTTTTTTGTTGAGAATTCAGTTGCTATTGTTTGGCAGTTCCTGTTCAGCAATTGCTTGTAGTTAAAAACTGAAAACGTCTAGTCGAGCTTTATGCATGCTTTCACGTACTTCCGTGAAAAAGCAGAACTGCCTGCCCTTGAAGCTAAAATAAACTACCACAATCTCATTTTCAACATAAATTATGTTGCAGAGGAAGTCCATAGATTGCAGTTTTGTGTAATTACCTCGAAGAGCTATGCAACATACACGTACATGCATACGCCCGTAATCTAGGTCTCAGGTCTGGGAGTAATCAGTTGCAGAGTAGGTTTTTTTTTAAATGCAATCGTATAGCATGAACGATATCTTTCTGCTAGTCATCTAACTCAAAAGAATGTTGCCGGTTACATGACGCGGCTTCCTTGTGTCCTAGCAATGAAGAGTTATGACACTTTGAGATACCTTGCTTATTTTTGTGCCAACTCATCCTTTTTATAACCGACAATTTATTTGAAGAATGCAAAACACGGCAACACTTTAGGCAAATATAAGGATGTACATGCAACAAGTATATCATGTATTTACGGTAGGCTACCAAAACTGCTACAAACCAATAGCAGACAATACAAAATTTTCTAGAGAAAAAATTATATTCCTCGTAATCTTATTTCGAGCGAATTAATTGCCTTGTGTATTGGTGGATTTAAAAGTTGATTTGGAGGTTTATACATTTCAGAAACCATTCTTGCAACAAGGCAATCATTTAATTCTTACAAAAATCTTTATCTGAATTGTAATTTTCTCTTGAGACATATGCGTCTCCAGCATCGGGCTAATATAAAAACAGATTTAACTAACATTGTAAGTCAAAATTTTAAAAACCAGAAAAGAGGTTGCATAGATTTACAGAAACGGAACACTGACATGGTGTAGACTTCGTTTACATGTACTCTATTATTAATGCATGCATGGCTTCCCTGCGTGCATTTCCTTTTATTAAAATGACCTGTTAGCAATTAGAAAAATCTTGTCCAGGGCTATAAATCGCATGAATTATCTGACAAAAAGTGAGCTTGCCAAAAAAGACTACATGGTTTGTTTCCATGGTTTGTTTTCCATTTCTCAAAAAATAATTGAATGATGGTCGAGCAGGTTTAAAATTTTATCTTAAACCTGCTATGTTAACATGCCATGTAACTCAGAATGTTCCTCAGCCTCATGTCTCGCAATGATCATCAGAAATAAAATAAACCATACCTCATAACTCATGCTTTCCATCTCAATTTTTTTTTTCAGGGCGATTTAGCCAAGAAGAAAATTTATCCAACACTCTGGTAAGTCTTTTAAACTTAAATAGGCCCTACTAAACTTTTAAAGAAATACTTTTTATAGGAATTTCTAACTGTGAAATTTATTTGTTGTACGAGTTTGAATTCCATATAACTATACAAAAGAATTACAATTTTGTTTATAAATAACAGTGCTTGTTATGCACTCATGTTTTATTTACACTTGAAAATTGTGAAAATAATGTGAAATGCAAATTTTTTTTACGGAACAAACGAAATATTCCAACAAATTATTTGTTGAAACTTCTCCGAGCATTGTTTCATCAAGTTGATGGTAGCACAGCACTTGCTTTTGTATTAATTAGGTCTTAGTATTTCTAAATACTCTGTACATGTATATATTTTTCAAACTGGGGAATTTCTCTTCATCTTTTAATTTCTTTTTACCCTGGAACGGTGTTATTCAACGAGATCTATGCCATAACTGTAATAACCCTCATTTATTTCCTATTCTAGGGCATTGTTCAGAGATGGCCTTGTGCCAAAAAACACCACCTTTGTTGGCTATGCTCGCAGTAAATTGACCATACAAGAGTTAAAAGAAAAGTGCAAACCGTACATCAAGGTAGATATATTAATTGTATGCTTAACTACATTATTAAGAAACTGGTTTTTGCTGAAGTTGTCAAGGTGGATGTCATCTTTTCAGAATTCCAGGGCCTAAGTATTTTTATTTGATAAGAATGTTGAGTAAACAAGTACACATTCAGTGAAATCATTTTTGCTATCATAAACAAACTATCTACAGCATTTTAAACTTGTTTAACTGGAATATTTCAACAGGTGAAGCAAGATGAGGAGAAACTTTTAGAGGATTTTTGGAAAGTTAACCACTATGTCGCTGGCTCGTATAATGTTAGACGTGACTATGAGCTTTTGGACCAAGAAATTAAACAATTTGAAAAGGGACCCCATGCTAATCGACTGTTTTACCTCGCCTTACCACCAAGCGTGTTTGAAGACGTGACTACAAACATAAGAGGGTCATGCATGGCTGAAAAGTATGACTTCATTCCCCTTTATTCTGATCTCAATTAGAAATTTTATGTATTCTCACCTGCTGTTTTATAATGCCATTGCTTGCAGAGGATGGTCTCGTGTGATTGTAGAGAAGCCTTTTGGTCGAGACTTGGATAGTTCCAACAAGTTGTCCAAACACCTTAGTTCGTTGTTCAAGGAGGAAGAGCTATATCGAATCGATCATTATCTTGGCAAGGAGATGGTGCAGAACTTAATGACGCTGAGGTTGGTGCCTGTGAAAACAAACATAAAATAGATATTGGTGAATTTATTTAGCATAACTTAAAAAGATGTGTCATGTATTGTCTTCAACAAGCCTGTAATGATCATGCTTTAAATTTCAGGTTTGGTAACAGGATATTTGGTCCTACTTGGAATCGTGATAATATTGCTTCCGTCGTGATTTCATTTAAGGAACCGTTTGGCACACAAGGGCGTGGAGGTTACTTCGACGAATTTGGTATCATCAGGTGCGCCTCATTTACAATATTGTGCCTTTTTAGATAAAATAATTGTGGTGAAATAAATGATTGCCAACCAAATTTCTTTATTGACGTTTCGACCATGACCAATACTTGACGAGGTAAATAGAAACGTGCTTAAACGCGAATAAAGAAATTTGGTTTAGAATGCATTGACTTCCAACAATTATTAGAATACTAACCAATTTTTGATGAAATACCATTTACCAGTAAGCTTGGTGGCTTAGTGGTTTGGTAATGAATTGCACCACGCTTCTGGAAGGCGATGGTGACCCCAATATCATAATAAGTATGACTGGCCTTATCAAGCATTCTTATTAAAACAATCATGAGACACAAATTTGTCATTCCTACATTACTTCCTCACTTAAATTACCATATGGGCCAGCATACAGAATATATCAGTACATATAAAGGGAACTCGAACAAGCTTTACAAATCTTACTTCGGCAGTCTTAAATCAACGTGTGCAAAAGGAATGCATTCATTGGTTTAAAACCAGTCGAGGTGAGAATTTTGAGGATGTGCAAAATTCTATAAGTGGCGGCTATTTCGGATGAGAATTTAACCTGATGTCCCGTGCAGATCCCATTTGCACTCTGCACGTTAAAGGTCCCTCTTGGGGGGTGGAAGTCCCCTTCCTAGGCAAAATTACCAAGTAGGTGATGCTGATTCATCCCCAGGCGTTTGTGTTTAACCATCAAGTGCAGAAATAGGCCAACGTTAAAAATCCACAAACAAACAAACATTGGTTAAAATTGGTTTAATTGGGTTAAAATTTAGCACACCTGATATTTCATTACTGCCGCAAGCGTCATTTTTAAAGCTTCTGTCTGAACATTCCTAATGTATACTTGTCAGTAGCATGTAGCCAATGAGACTTCTGTCTGCCAACACATTACGGAGAATTTTTAAACATCAAACTCAATATATCTCAGTTCTGCAAAAATTCTGTGATGCATGATTCTAGATACGAAGTGTAGTTTGCTCAGATGATATATTTCAGTTGATCATCCCCAAAAAATTGACCAATTAAGAAAAAAATAATAATAAAGAGTTTTTTGCATTTTTCCTGTTGTATGATTCATTATCTGTACTTTCTCATTAGAAATTTATAATTCAACTACTTTCTATCTCAGGGATGTAATGCAGAACCATCTACTGCAAATGCTCTGCTTGGTGGCCATGGAGAAGCCACCGACTACAAGTGCCGATGACATTCGTAATGAAAAGGTAAATAAGGCTAGATTGTGTGAAAACGTGAACACGAAGAAATGTCAGAACAGATAAAATGAATTTTAAGTTAGAATTAATTACTCGCATAACATCTTGAAATCTGCTAAATCTGCCATTTATGTCGTCATCAAATTCACTCGTTTATATGCTATCTGATTTAATTTTAAAGGTCAAAGTACTAAAATCTACAAGAGCTGTTGCAATGGATGACGTTGTTCTTGGTCAATATGTTGGTGATCCGGATGGTGAAGGCGATGCAAAGCTTGGCTATCTAGATGACCCTACTGTACCCAAGGGCTCTGTAACACCCACCTTTGCCTTAGGAGTTTGTCATATTGATAATGAACGCTGGGATGGAGTACCTTTTATTCTGCGTTGCGGAAAAGGTAACCTCAATCATGTTGTGGTAAAATTTATGGAAATGAAAGTTCCTAACTTTAATAAATTTACTTAGTTAGGACATCTACATGTAGATGCAGAACTTAACTACTTGAGATTTAGCCACTTTTTGAGAGTTTGTTCGTGAAAACTCATGGTAGCATTTTAAGCAGCATGTTGAATTGAAAAAAATTATAGCACTTGTCTTCATAGGAGATCTAAGGTTGTATTTACAGCAATTCTAGGTAACAGAATTTTATTTATGTTAACGGTATTACCATTTATATGTTTCAGCACTTAATGAACGCAAAGCAGAGTTGCGTATTCAATATACCGATGTCCCAGGCGACATTTTTAATGGTCAGTGCAAGCGTAATGAATTGGTTCTCCGTGTGCAGCCTGGTGAAGCCGTTTACATAAAAATGATGACAAAGACTCCGGGAATGTCCTTTGAAATGGAAGAAACTGAGCTGGACCTGACATACGTAAGCAGATATCGGGTAAGTGCCTGAAAATGTGAAAATAATCTAGCATACTGAACATGTCTGTAAAATGCACTTCTTGGAATCTAATATTTATCTGATTTTATGGTACTTTCTTTTACAGGACGCTAAGTTGCCCGATGCATATGAACGTTTAATACTGGATGTCTTTTGTGGCAACCAGATGCACTTTGTGCGAAGCGATGAACTAACGGAAGCCTGGCGCATATTTACCCCACTACTTCATGAGATTGAGTCAGGAAAGAACAAACCTATTCCTTACAAATATGGAAGGTAAACTTAAACATTTCCAAGTTGAGGAATTGTTTCGAGATTTTCCCCCTTCCTCACATTATATTCTTCATCTTTACAGCCGTGGTCCCAAAGAAGCAGATGACCTTTGCAACAAATACGATTTCAGATTTTATGGTACATATAAGTGGAAGCCAAATCCTTAAATTACCCCAATTTTATGAATGATTATTCGAATTTAAAAAAAACACCTGTGGGAACATTAGTCTGCAAATAACCTGGTTTCGTGTTACATTCTCAAGTTTGATATTCTTCATTCTAAAATTGAAAACTTATTTGTTTGCTCATTGGCAATAACATAGCAATATTTTGGCATATTTTTACTGGTGGAGAGATTTTGGGGGGTTTGTTTCTATGTTATAAAGACCTCTATATACTTAATGCTTTTGCAATAAAATGAACAATATTTTGAACCTGTAACTAAGCAGTTGCATTCCTATTGTATTCGATAATCATAATTGTTTCAAGAAGTGCTAAGCAACTCCGAATTTGATACCTGTACAATTCACCATTACGAAACATACTCACTGAGATTGCTTACGTTTGACTGCACAATTTCCCAGCAAGGATACAGGTAATCCCCACGGGCAGTTTTTATATTTAAAAACAACATTCACTAATCCTATAGATTTTGCAGTAAATAGAAATCACAGACGAACTGTAGAAAGGACGAAATACGGGATTTCATCGTTATGCCAGTATCACATGGATTTTGTTCATTCCAATGGCGAAAGCTGCTTTTAAATTATGGTTAGATGAAAAGGTCACGTGATACAGACCCTTATGTAACTCTGCATGAAGTCCATTTTAAGTGGATTGTAACGTTTTCATGTTTATCTTTTAATACCTTCAAACTATCTGTATTTACACACATAGTTCGCTCGATCGTTCGGAACATTTGTTCCAAATGGAGTGCAGTGCTGTATTAACATAACGCGAGAATGTACATAACTCGCCGAAACAATCGCGTTGAAGCAGATGTAAATATTCACGTTTCATTTGGTATTATTCCTATATTTATTTACTATTTAAAAATAAATAAGAAAAGGCAGATTCCTGAATCTTGCAGGAAAAGTGATCAAAGTTTCTTCAGTCAGTAGTACAGGTTAGTGCAAATAGTTAATAAGGATTCCACTACCGCCTTGACATCTGCCGTGATACAGGCAGTGTGTGCAATATCAAGAATCTTCAACTGCATGACAAAAAAACCGTTGAGATTTCCCTACAGAAATATGCTACGTGAGTGCACGAGACTTCAATCGCTTTTTTATTCAATCTTGAAAGCATGATCTTGATCATTACAGGTAAATCATTGCATGTAAAACCAAACTACTGTGTTTCCCCGAATATACGACCTATTTATAAAATAAGCCCTAGCATGATTTTCGAAGATTTTATTTAAGCCCTACTTCCCCCCCCCCCCATCCCCTCACCCAAAAAAAAAATAAGCTCCAAGGGGAAACGCCTCCAGGATTTTGTATACAGATAAACAAGAGATTTAAATTCCTGTCTCATAAGTCATCAATTGACACTTGGTTTAATGTAAAGGGAGTAATATTTTGACACCCAGACAAAATGAGTGGAACATTTTTTTGAATAAAGGTAGATTTTTGTACATGAATAAATGATTGAAGATTGTTGCCCATGAAAAAATAAGACATCCCCTGAAAATAAGCCCTAATGCGTCTCTTGGAGTAAA
Source organism: Ommatoiulus sabulosus (assembly GCA_034697705.1). Lineage (NCBI taxonomy): Eukaryota > Metazoa > Arthropoda > Diplopoda > Julida > Julidae > Ommatoiulus > Ommatoiulus sabulosus. The sequence goes on along the minus strand of JAQGAO010000684.1, from coordinate 13,440 downwards.
GTTTAATATAAGACCCGGGTCGTATAATCTGAGAAACGCGATATAGTGTCTAGTTTACAGTTTAAAATTTTTTAATTTGCTCTCATTCCTATGTTTAGTGACCATTGACAGTCAATAACGTCAGTCAGAATGGAGGCAATAAAGGCTTTACACCAAGTTATCAATAGTGAAACAAAATCAAGAGTTCTTTATCGATTATTTTTGAAAAAAAATGAATGATGCCCGACCATTTATGTCTAATCAACTTCCCTCACTGAATCATTTCCTTGCATACAGTACGTGTGCATGTCACATGTTTTTGTGACAAACTGTACTAAACAAAAGGCTTCATCTTTAAAAGTCAAAATGGCCACTAATTAATGGCCAGACCATTAATTATATACGCATATTGTTGAGTCGTTTTTTCCTGCCCAAGGGTAGAGGATGGGGTCCAGTTAGTATGATGTCGACTTTTTGGTCAATAATTAAATTTGTCTTTGACTTTTATTTTGTCTTCAGGTCAAATTCTCCAGATTGTATTGATATTTTTTTTGTAGAATGCGTTCTAAATTTATCCTAGTGCAAGAGGTAGGCAATGTTTTTTATCATCTTAATCTTTAAAACTGTAGAATACAAAGTACATTCTGTTGTAGTTTCAATACCACACATTCTCTCGGTGCGATGATTCCGCCAAAACACTTTTCATATCAATTTTATGACAATTGATATTATTTTTAAAGTGACTAAAGTGTGCTGAACAATATAATAAAAACAATTATAATTTACCATATTTTCAATAAGCTTTAAATTAGTGAATATAGATTACTTTATTTCAACCTACACGTACTTGTCTTCATTTGTGAAAAACTAAAAGTCATTTATTAACATAAGCATTTTTGCTCAATAGTTGAAATTAATTGTGGCATGGCCACTTGTTGGATAGCTTAGGGTGTCAAACATGCACTCCTTTCATGTGCCAAAGAAATGAATTACGAAAACTTCATGGTTACCCTGGATTTATTAAAGATGTAGCTTACAAACTTTAGTATCTAATCATTTGACTTTTTTGATCAATGAAAAATGGTTCAAAACTATTTGCCGCCAACTAATATTTTTACGATCATAAGACGTCAATACTAATACAACTGTATATTAATGAAAACAAAAACTAAATCTTTTCAGTTTATCTCATTTATAAAGCATACAGTATTGTTCCAATCTTCTCTACGATGAGAAGGTACTCCAGAAATAAGTCAAATTTAGAAAAGGAGTGCGGTTCAATAATTTCCAAACTAAACAAGCGCACCCATTCCAGGAAAAGATGTAATTTTCAGGCCAGGTCTCAGCATTTTTAGGAAATGCGCCTAAAAACGTGGACAATGGACAGGTAGCTTTCAAACAGTTATGAAACTTGTCTTTAGACAAGCATTTTTTTCTTTAGAGGATGTCATTAAGTGACTGACCACTCTGCCCTTCAGATGCGTTTTACAAGAACGTCATTTTTACATCGCGTTTTCCAACACTTCACAACATCATCAATAAATAAGCGCATCATTTTTCGCGTTAGTTAAATCACGTCTCTAACCGAATTCAGTTTTCATTTCATCCGAGCACTTTGCGGTTCCTCCCGCCCTCCGATCGAAACTAATTTATTCCAATGGAATGATATTTCAAGCTATGAAGGCATCATTGGCGCGTCTACGTGATGTCATCCCCCTGGGTTTCCATCCTCCTGCTCTGTTTCACTTCCTAGCCTTTAATGATTTTCCATCTCATCCCAAATCCCTCGACTTTTTTCTCTCCACTCCTCCTCCTCCCATCCTCCTCGCCATGGCCCAGGCCTTTGCTTTTCCAAAATCTCTCTCGGTTTCTTCGGCGCGTCCCTCCCTTTTATTGCCTCGAGGCAATGAAGCTTACGTTCAGTTTTGACTCGATGTCTCTTCAGACAAACAGTCATTCATCTTTCTTATCAGGAAAAGCCTAACACTTTCATTTAAGGGGAGCTCCTCTATAGCGCTCGGGCTTTTGTGAACATGTAGACGCGCCTATAATACGCCCATAGGCCTGCATTTGCGCTTCTCTATTGAACGAAGTAATTGTGAGACATCCCATTACAGCCCATGGGTCCTACGCGTGCTATTCCTCCCTCTCCCTGACTTTTTTTCCTCCTTTTCATCCTCCTCCTCCTGCACTACTAGCTCGCACGTCGTCCCGATGCAATTTTCTTTCTTTCTTTCTCTCATTCGTTTCACGCTTTTCTACTCGTCCATTTTCTGTGAGCGAATCTGTAATCGACTGATAAGACTCCCCCATTTCGCTTGTATTCATATTTATTGAGCGATTTGCATTTCATCAGAAACGCATTTCGACTATGCTTTGCATGGCAATGGGATTCCTATCTATCTCCGTGATGCCGAGACAGCGTCGTAGGCTTCCTCGGCCGCTGCGCGCACAAAACGCCAAACTGAACAATCTCAATAGAAACCCTATTAAATTGCCATTTTTTAACTCGTTCAATGCGCAAAAAGGAAGGGGGGAAAAAAACGCTAACGATTTCAATTGAATCGGACGAGGGACGATCGGAAAAGACCTGCCCCTGAACGTGGGCAAACATGCAATGCAGTGATGCTTTGCACAGAAGCCGTTGAACGGAAATTCGAAGGTGCTAAACCGGTAGATGGCGCGATTTTAGTTTTGCGTCAGTTCAATGCTACGTTAAAAAACCAGCGTTACGCGTATGAATAATTTTAGATCGGTGAACGTTTACATTAATTAAACCTTTTCGATTAAATTAAGGTGGTCAAAATTGTACTTTATATTTGTAATGTTAAAAAAATCGGGGGGACGAACTCACTGAATGCAAATTGTTGAAAGTACGAACTAATTTCCAATCCCTGTCCTAATGTTGTTGTTTTTTTTTTTTTTTCGAATAATGCTAATTCCTTCGTTTATTACGAACTCGGGCATTAGAAATTTTCAGTTATGACGAACGAATTTTCGAGTTCCCAAACATTCATTTTACGTTTCGTTAAAACGAATCCAAGACGTTTTGAGAAATTGCCGCGAAGTAAACAAAGTCTTTTAAGCCGGCTATACACGAGGAAAGTTATATCTGGGAACTTGGCAATTTTAGTCGTGCCCTAAAAGTCAAGCGCATATTTCTGAGCATTTTACTAACCATGACTTTTAAAAAGGAAAATTTCAAACTGGAAGTAATTAAGACTTCATTTATGTTTTTATAATATTGACAAATTAAAACATTTCATTTCTCGTAATTCACATTCTGAAAAATAGAACTTTTCGAACATGCCGTATTTCCAGATATAACTTTCCTCGTGTATGACAACGAGGTGCAATACGCAAAAAAACATTGCAGACAATTCAGTATATGTACTTTTTTAACTTTTGAACAATAAAAACTGGACGGGAAGGCGATGCAGCTTTTATCGGGGAATTTCCCGTTATAACGTATCTCATATTGTCTAAAGTTCGTATTTAAGCTCGAGAATTCATTCATTTTAGCCGAAAATTCGAATTCGGGAGTCGTCTTAAACGAAGAAATTGATATTATTCGTCCATACCCTATAGGACAGGGACTGGAAATGAGTTCGTACTATCAGAAATTCGAATGTAGCAAGTTCTTCTATATGAGATTCAATTTGCAATTGTGTTTGTAGAAGTGTATATGTTTTGCAACACATTAAAAGTTGAAGTTCATAAAAAAATATTACATGGCGCTTGGATTTTGCGCATGGTATCTTTCTGTTTCCATTATTCACATCATCTCGCTAAATGATTTTATTAATTAGGTTCTTTTTACAGAAAGTAATTGTAGTAACGTTTTTTTTAGGACAGTCGAAGTAAGGGAATGCTATTTCCATCGTTTTCAATCAAATCGTACGATTCGAATGCACGTAGTTTTGCATAAACATTCATTAGCGAGTCCCCGCACTCGAAGCTGCGCAGTGATTTTCGAGAGTTGGAAATGAAAGAGGGGGTAAATGCGGCAATTAATTACAGTAATCCCATCAATGGGTGATGACTTTGCGTGCTTAGGGAGTCGAAATAAGGTTCAACGTGCCATTATAAAACAGCATCAAGCACCAGCCTCCCTATTTTGCGTGAATAATGGGGCTCGAAGCCAAGCTCCCTACGTTGCTAGGCTAATATTGCGCATTAAATCCCATTTGATTTGCTATCTGAAATGGCAATCTTGTTCAAATAACCTTCGAAAACTACTCGCAAAAGTTCCATGAATTAAAGCTTTGCCCGGCGCTTGGAACAATTTCAAGAGAAACTTCAAACTTCCAATTTATATTTGCAGGAAAGTCCTGCATACTTAGACACTATCCAGCGTCACATAAACTATGGGCATAACAAATAGTTTTTAACAACCTTGCAATGAACAACATCGCATACTCGCTACAACAGTGGCACAACTAGAAAATTGTCAATTTACGATTTATGACGGTATTCAGTATAGAGAAACAAGCTCAATATTCAGTAAAAACGACATATCCGAAGTCAACACAGTTTCGGATAAATACTAGTATTTCCACTTCATTTTACCATTCATTAAATCTTGTTTTAACTGCATGAAAAATGAAAAATTCTGATAAATTTAAAGATAACTTTATCATGCAAGAAAATTTATATTAAATAGATTCACCAAAATTGGAATCACAGAAATGATATCTCTTTTTCAACTTTACCAGTGTGCGTCATTTTATTTATTTTTTTAAAGTTAAGATGAAAAAAACTGTTAAAAAAAAAGGGGAATTTATCCCTTAAAAGTTATCTACTGAATATTTTAAACTTAAGCAATAATAGGGCATGAGAATAAATGTCTTGAAAAATGTATTCCAAAAAATGTTGACAGTCCTGGAAAACAAAAATAAAGTAGTTCGGAATCTCTTCTGGTCCAGAGATTGATTCAAAGATTGTTTTTAATGAGTTTAATTTGAGACCATTTCCTCACCTCAAATGTTTCTGCCAATACTGATAAGACCTCAGCGAATATACAGAAAAAAGCAATACTTTATCTAACCAAATTTAGACATTTGCATTATAATAAATAAAAGAAACTAAAGAATATATTGTGTCAAAATATTTCTACCTTATCTGGCCATTTATTGATGAGCCCTTAATACAAAAATAAGACTATTAATGTATGATTGCATGCAAGCTAGGCCAACTTCTATACACATTAGCATACATATTTTTTCAGTATGATGTCACACAATACCAGTATTATGCAGGGTCCCCCTCAGTGCCTGCGGTGATATAATGGAGGCTATTTAGTTGTGTGTGTGGTCGTCTATTCAAAGAGCATTAAAGAATTTCACCAGTCATTTTTAATAGGATTAGCCACCCTTGTTTCCAGAAGCAGTAGGCCCGCCATCAATGCCAGATCAAACCCTCTTATGGGAAGTATCATGCAGCGCCATCTTCCATTATAACAGGGGCAATATTTTCAAATACATGAGGGCATTTTCCAAAATCAGAACATGTATTGGAAATTTCGCTTAATTTTCACCGAAAGAAACATTCTTGAACTGAAGAATTGCATATTTTGCACTGAATTTGCGATTTATTAGACACCATTGTGCCTATTTGCTACCTGAAATGGCAGACTAAATGTAAAAGTTGATCGTTGATCTTTTAAAAAAAAATGTTCATTATGCGAAACTGACCAGAAATGACTAAATATTTTATATATGTATTGAACACTTCCAATTTCAATGGTCTGCACAGTATCATTTGGTTCATGAGTGTGTAAGAATAGTCATATCATCCATAGTCCATTGTCATGTCATTGCAATAAATCAATCATAAAATACTCCGAAGTCACCAGTGTTTGCCTAACTTCAAGGGTGGAAATAGCGTTAGGTTGTGCGCCACAGTTTCATGACTGTACAAAACTTGAAGTATGAAATTGATCCCAAAACATGTTTTTGAGAACTAAATTCGTAAATTTGGAACTGGAAAGGTATTTCATAGTTCAAATTAGTCTCAACATGCGTCAATAAAAGCGCATTATTAACGTGTTATTCTAACTTTTTAAATAGTTGCTTTCTCGACATGCCAAATACATGTAAGGTTGAGATGCTGACATGAAAAATATCCTATGCAGAACATTCTAAATAATCCTAGTATGTGAATTAAACTGAACAAAAGGATAAAATCTAAAGCATTAGAGAACAAAGTGGATTGAGGTTTATAAAACGAATGTTTTAGAAACAATTTTAATTATTGACAATGTTTTCGAGAATTTGTTTAAACGTTCAGTTTGTTCGTAAGTTTATTTCCTCGATTTATTCTTATGCCAAAAATTGAGTTTGAAAAAAAAATACGAAAGTGGCAATTCTTCAACATTAACTTTTTAAAGAGCCAAAAGCTACTGAATGTCATTGGACTGCACACGTAGAAATTGTTCAGTGTCGTCGTAAGCTAGCGCCCCCTATGAACGCGGCTCCCTAATTTGCATGAGCACAATGAGCTCCCTCTGGCTGTGTAAATGAGGAGGAGTTTCGGCATGAGCCTTACGCCTAGCGCGCGCTAATCTCCGTCTGGTTCATCGAACAAACGATCTCATGAATACACAGTACATTACCCTTTGTTTGGCAAAGTCACCCGTGAAACCCTGAAACCCATCCTTAGGACACGTGACAAAATGGCTGCTGCGCTAATGTCACATTTGACAATGTCTATATTGTTGCGAATTTTGATGGCTGCCGCGCACCCCGCTTGCAACCCCCTCATGAGAAAACTCGGCAACGAAATTATGTGGCCTTTAGATTAACGCTATAATGTCAACCACAAAATATACATTTGACTTAATGCACAATGCGCCAGATTTCGTGGGGAAAAAAGTGCTCAGCAAATTCTGCAAGAGTTGCTTAAGGATTAGCCGAATACGTGAGAGCCGACCAAAGTTTGCGTTGTATTACTGAATTAGTAACCGAATCTCACCAATATTTGCATACCGTATGCTGTTTGATGAAAATGATAAACGGTAACATTTCCAATATTCAGCAAACAAAAATCCGAGAAAATACAAAAATACAAATTCCAATTTTATTTAAAGTTACAGTATTATTCACAGAATATGAGCTTAACATTGCACTATATACCTCCAATAATTTGGAAAAACACGTTAAAAAATACATTTTCAACATTTGCATATAAATCTGCAAGTACATCTTATTGATATGCGCATGATTTTCAATTCCTTCGAAATCTTGAGGAAAGACCTTTCAATGAGCATTTACTCGAATTAAAATTTGTTACCCAAAACTCATGCAGTTCATAGTCTACAGTGTGTGATGATGGTCAATGTGTTGCGTTAAGTGTTTAAAAACTTTCCGGAATTTCCTATGGACTTTTAGAACCACCCAAGCCATCGATTTGCGCTAAAACTTTTACTAGAATCGAGCATTCCTGGAATCTGTCGTAGACTGTTTGCGTCATTAAGCCACGCAGGTCAAAAGTTACAGAGATCAAATCGACGCTAGATGGCACCTCTAAAGCAAACATTATGATCATCAAAAGCGCTCGATGCATAATTATTATGCATATATTCCAAGAACGAAAGTTGTTCCCCCATCGCAAGTTCATTAGCATAACACGTGTCTAGTTCCATTCAGAAGCTTCCTCATATTTACCTATTTGATTAAGATGGTAAATGTCGCCTAAACGAGCATCACTTTTTCTCAATGCGAGCGTGCCTAAATGATGGATGATGACAATTGATTGTACGAAACGTCATTTGCCGCCAATTCCTTTATCGATGGGAACAGTCCGGTTCTGGTGGCCTTTTGGAAAAGTATCGTAACCATAGGGTCATCATAATTCATTTTTAGGCTGCATGCATTTATGCCCATGTGCAAATAAAATGGTCTCCGGAAATGCCTCCCCTTCCACTCAATGGCGGACGTTTGTTTAGTTATTACCAAATGAATACACTAATGCCAATAGCGTCAAACGACAATTGTTCAGACGTGCGGCCCAATAGTGGAAATCTCATGGCGAAATTGTGATTGTTGATAGAAGTGCCCTTTGCAATGAAAGATGTCTGAAAACAAAAATATCAGCCCTTTGAGACTGCAGCAGACTCAATTGAAATGTATCGCGTATAGCCAGCCTACACCAGTATAACCAGCAGTATAACCAGTCTACCAGAACAAAAATTTTGATGAAAACGTAAAGTCTGTCAAAGTATAAATAAAGAATTCAATAATCACGGCAAAGTGCCAATTCGGTAATGGACCTTATGCAGATTTTGTCAGCATTCATACATCACGTGACATTTCATTCATTCCATTGGTGAAAATTACCCGAAGACAGTGCCAGAGCACGTTCTTTTAGTTGTTAATTCGATGAAAAGATCACATGACGTAGCCCCCATACGTGACTCTGCATAAGGTCCATTTGCAAAACCAAAAGATGTGGGAGTTACACGAAGAAAGACACATGCGTGGCGTTTATAGGTGCATAAATGATGCCAAGCGTCTGCGAGCGTCATGTACCATTCTCCGTGCAGCTCCCACAACTTTTCTTTCGCAAACTGCCACTACGTGGCGAATAATCGTTGGATTTCTCATGTCCTCAACTCATGTCCAAAAACTAAGCAAAATTTTCCAGTATTCACAAGTAAATAAATTATGCTTAGCTTTTGGACACGAGTGTATAGAAAATCTATAACCATTAAAATTTCGCTCAATTTCAGAATGTTTGATGTAAAACTAAATTTTTTGAGGAAGAATATCAGAATACCTCAATGCAAATTGGTGACATCAAGAGGTCGTTGATGCACGAAGAAAAGACACATGGTCGTTGATGTCACATCCGTAATTACACTACACGATGCATTTGTGATAAATACAATGATATTGCCTATAGCGAAAAACCGTTCTAAGAACCTTCGAAAAATCGTGGACAGTCCAAGGTTTTCGGAACTCCCCGTTCCATTCTCTCGCTGAACAAAGCCAATCTGATGGCATATCATCCACATTCCAAACGGCGCTGGCGAGATTTATTTGATTTCCAGATCGGGTGTCCCACGCCATGCAGCACGTGGTCCCACGGGTCTCTCGTTTCCCCAACGCCACGGAGCCCATTAATGCTTCCCATCCCGTAAGCATATCTGTAAAATGATATTGAATTTCCTTTTGGAGTTAGCTGGTGTGGTAAACCCAACAATTAGTAAAGCTTATTCTCTGCCAAACGAAGTGTGGAAAACGCGAAATGGCGTTCTTCAATGCGTTTTTAACAGGCCGTGGCCGCAAAAGAGTTCCTTTCAGGGCGAGCGCGAGGCACAATCCACGCACCATCGACCACCCCTATAAGCCCGGGCCTGCTTTCAATGGACACAAAACGAAAACGATATTGTTGGACAAAGATTGGACACAATGCGTGAACCCTGATAGTGCGTCCAACCCAGGGCCTTGCACAACTCGAAAGACAATGGAGAACTCCCAGAAATCCACCCTTGCGAGAATGAGGAACCGACGACAAAAAAAAGATGGTATACTCCGATACCCGAGACGTGGCGCCTGGGTGGAAGCTTATAGGCCTGGAGACACTTCGAGGCGTCTCATCCGCAGCACCGTCTCAGCTTCTGTCAAATTGCTGACCTTGCCAATGTTCAGGGATGAACGGGGATACACATGCAACCCAAGAATCCAAAATCATCTGCTAAAAACCTCTGCGCCTTCGATTTCAGAACCTTTCCAAGTTTGTTTATTTGTTTAAAATTATAGAAATTGTGAAAATATGAAATAACGTATACATGTATATGCATACGAATCATACTGTAAAAAGACAAATACATGTAAATTTTGAGGGTTGGAAGTTTGTAGGACTGCAAGTATTGAGTAGTATATATTGCAATAAAGTACAAAACTTGGCATCATCTATCAACTCGTGCGGCATTTTCCCCAAATCTTCAACGTCATGCAACAGCGGAACTCAGACAGAAGCTTTACGAATCGTACTTTAGCAGCCGTAAGGGCACATACGCAAAAGGATTTCATTAATTGGTTAAAACACAGCAGCGATAACCTTTAAACCTTGATTTTTTTGCAAGCCAATTAGCGTGTCGATTTTGCACACGTGACTTCACGTCTGCCAAAGTATACGATTTGTAAAGCTTTTTCCTGATTACCCTAGTATAATTAAATTCCAACATTCCAGCATCTGCTTCTTGTTTGCGAACATGTAAACTTATCTCAACAAATCAATGATATTTTTTTTTCTAACTCTTCAACGTCATGGAACAGCGGAACTCAGACAGAAGCTTTATACAAATCGTGCTTTGGCAGCCGTGATGTCACGTTCAAGTATGCAAAAGTATTGCAATAATTGGTTTCAACACAGCGATAACCTTGAGTACAACTTCACGATTGCCAAAGTATGGATTTGTAAAACTTCTGCCCGAGTACCCTATATAGTAAAATTGAATCGCATATTCCAGCATCTGATTCTTGATATAACGAACCAAGCATCTCAAGAAATTCGTACTGAACTTTTATACGAATTTTTCAACGTCATGCAACAGCGGAACTCAGACAGCTCGCACTTTGGCAACCGTGAGGACACGAATACAAAAATATTGCATTAATTTACCTAATGCAGATTTCGCCAGCATGCCTATATCACGTGACATTTCAGTCATTACAGCTGCGGGGGTTGCACAATAGGCTACTGCCCAATTGGCTAAGTATATAGCAATCCGTTTGAAAGGAGTGATGGAGATAAATGCATTTTCATAAAGTAGACAGATGCTGCCTATTTTTTCTCACAGGTATAGTTTTGCGTACTGTTCGCTAGTCGGGAAGTTGGCGCTGCGAAGTTGGACAAGAGGAATGCGCGGAGTGACCATACTGGTATTACGTATACTGTGTTAACAGTGTGAATTAACAAATATTTAGTTTGGGGGGTGAGCAACTTTCTCCCAAAAATTATATGGCGGGAATCCAAAGCTGCGTTTTCATTGATGCATTTCAATGCTGCTATAGATAATTTTTGAACGCAATTAGATGGCCCCGCGCCATGGACATTTCATCCCTTTCGAAGCCGGCGGGGACGGAGAGTGTCCGTGAAAAGTAATCTGACAATATCCCAAGATCAATCTGAAGTGGGTTCGATAAGCATGGTGGCCTGCTGCCCGGTATATCAGCGGATCATCAATTTAGCAGGTGGTGGTTGGGAGCAACGGTGAAAGCAGTGAAAGTCACTTCAAGTTCATGTCAAGTGAAAAGGCGTAAAAAAAGGCCAGGACGGTGCCAAATCAGGGCAGTGGCTTCCCTTCATCGCAATGGTCATCCGAAAGTCTACCTGCAGTTGCAGAGGAGGGGGCAGCTGGTTCCTCCGCACCTGTGTCCCGTCACAATTATCTTTTGAATAGGAAAAAGCAAGCATCGGACAACGATATAATAAGTGCGCCCGAGGAAAATATGATTTGCGCTAAACACGCAAAAACTACCGGTTAACACGTTATAGGAATTGCGAGCAATAAAAGCGAAGTGCACGCCATTTTTTAATGAAATGTGGTAGTCGAAACGATTAAACCCACGGTGCCTCCTTGACGGGACGTTTCCTTTCAACTTTTTTTTTGATGGATTGCATCAAGCTGCGCGAGTCTTGCTGCTGAAGAATGCGCGGCTCCTCCGTCTCTGATGAAGTCCACCTGAGAAGGTGGCCGAATCTGCTGTTAAATTGGGAATTTTTGCCGCACTGCCGGCTTTTGACATGCAACTAATTTAAGCTATTGTACATGTGAATAAATCCAGCTTGGACGAGACGGGATAAAATGCCATCATCAAAAGCCAGGATAATCCGCAAGAGACAAAAATACTCGACAAAATGGTACTGGTGTAAACATTTGCATATTTAGAAATTGCCTACAAGACAAAGACTTTATGCGACTTTAATACAGCGTATTTAAACAATTTGCTATGTACAGTATATCGTTGGTAAAATTGTAAATTTTTTTGTGGAAAAATCGTCATTTTTAGAGGATAAAGTTTCGTGTGTTTTTTTATTTTAAATAATATCGTTTTTGAAAAAAAAAATATTTATTGGCATAATTGAATAGTCGTTTAAAAAATCCGCATTAATATTGGAAAAAATGTCTTGTTTTTTGGATAAATCCTCCTTTTTAAGATTGTCGATTAACATCTTCGTGCAACTTTGAATATTTTTAGACAAAAAATAAACATTTAATTCTCTTTTGCTTCAGCAATGATTATGTAAAAATAGTACGATTTCTAGCTGGACGTCCACTGTATCTACATGTACATTTACAATATATAGTAGTTTTAGTAAAATTTTATCTTTTTTTGTGAAAATTGGCTATTTATTTTGCTAAAACTGCACAGAGTTTGGAAAAAATCGCTAATTTTTATAGGAAAAGTTTTAAGTTTTTTGGATAATTTTATAGACTTTTCGAAAATTTTATGATATTTCAGACAAAAATATAAAACATTAACTCGGTTAATCGGACCTCGGATATTCAGAGGTTCACTATATAGCATCAGAGCAAAAAAGCAAAGGGCAGAAAGTACATGTATACGTGTGTCAAGCATTTGCATTAGTGTCCACTAGGTTGACGATATTGAACAATTAACAAAGGATTTTTCAAATATATACGACGTAGTCACAGTCCTCAGTCTCAGAGTAATAAATGGATAAAGCAGTATAAACAACCGCAAAAGGGGCAAATCGTTCTGCATGACTTGATGCAGGATGCTATTTTTGAGCTGCATCTGCTGCAGGTTGACAATAAATTCCAATCTTTTTCAAAAATCTGGCAGCAGTTCATTTGTATGCACATATTTAAAATGTCTTGGAATGAAAGCTGTTTTGCAACTGCCCGATGAGCCACTTCGGAGCATTTTTTTTCTTACAAATGCACGCTGCAGTTGTTTTGCATTCATTTTGTATGTAAATCGATTTATGAACTTCATTAGATATTACTGATTCTGTCGGTTAGCAGTCAGTTTCGCTTAAAACCATGTTTACACCATTAAGGTTTTCTGTATAGTGTGCATCAGGTAACATGCACTTGTAGGATATTTTGTAAACCTATTTAGCGAAGTTAAACTGTATGCAACTCAGCACATAAAGTGTAAAACGTATACAATTGACACATGTGTTTATACGCACATCCCATTTTCGAAAACATTTTTACGAACTATTGCGCTGGTCCCGAAAAGTATCCCATATACATGTAACTATAGGTACATTATGTTTTTTTTCCTTCCGATTTACGAACTAAATAACATTTCCTTATACAGCGTATTCTTGTCACTGTTTTCCTTTCGGAAATGGGGAATTTCCCCAAATCTAGGACCTTCCAAGCTGGTAAGAGGAGGTGAGGGAAAAATTGCCTCCACAATCAAAGTCGACAACACTGTCAATGGTTAGGGGCCATACATAAAGGACGTCCGGAAAAGGGAG
>JAQGAO010000683.1:0-30796 GCA_034697705.1 Ommatoiulus sabulosus | reverse complement strand
CACATTTTACATCGTTCGGTGTTGCGATGTCCTATATTTCCTTAAAAATGTCCTATATTTGTCCTATTTTTTGGGGCGAAATGTCCTATAAATCCTATATAGTCGAGCTTAAAAGTGGCTGGGATACCTGTACTCGTGGAAAATGTGCATTTCGGGACGTCGAAATCTATTTTTGTTTGTTGCCAGGAATTTGTGATCAACGTCAACGAGGAGTTCATCGAGCACTGCACCGAGGGCGCTCTCTCCATCGAAGTGTGGGGTAACCGCAGCGCCGGATTCGGATCCACGCACTCCGCTTGGGACGTCGGCGATCCGAAAGCCGTGCATTCGAGATCTCTGGCGGACAGGTCAGCAATTTTTTTCCCGTTTCAAATTTTATTGTCCGCGGATTTCTCGGATGCTAAGTTTTAAAATTTACGCCGGTCTCGTAAAAACAGGTGGAGTGAACTGAAACGCAAGATCGAGCTGCGGGTCGAGATCTTGGAACTGAACGACCAAGGAGATTACAGTCCCGTCGAAGTGACCGTCAACAAGCCGGACATCGTGACCGGAGGCATCTATCAGCTACGTCAGGTTGTTATTATTGCTGGTTTTTTTAATCGTTTGATCGATTGAGAATCTCCGTTGATGATCTTCGCGGTTGCGCTAACTAAACGACCCAACGGATTTTCCGTTTCAGGGTCAGCAAAGGCGAATCTTGGCCAGGGTGAGGCCGGTGCAAAACTCGGGGACGCTGCCCATCATCTGCGAGGCGATCACCTCGATGGCGGTGGGAAGCGTGTGCGCCCGATCCAAGCTCCAGAAGGGACTGGACTCGTACCAAGAGGAGGATTTGACCCTGCTGAGGGAAAAGTGGTCGGACTGCCTGATGAGAAGGAGGGAGTATTTGGACGAGCACATTCAGAAGATGTTCAAGAAACAAGGTGCGTGAACGGTTCTTCTCGTACCCCGGTAGTTGTAATTCCCTTCGGGAGTATTCGTACAGGTTAAGCATCCATGATCTTAAAAACAGGGTTCCCCCAGACCTGGAAAACCTGGAAAAGTCAGGGAAGAATGGTTTATTTTGAAAAAGTCAGGGAAATTCAACGCAGTCTTGGCGATTTAAAAATGAATACTTCTACGAGGTTAGCTCGCGGCCCATTTTCTGAGTAGAAATTTGCCAAAATTTTCGGAGTACAGATTTGCAAAATGTGCCACGTTTTCTATGTACAAATTTACACAATTTTCCACGTTTTCTGAGTGTTAATTTGAAAAATTTCCACGTTTTCCGAGTACAAATTTGCTAAATTTTCCACGTTTTCAGAGTACAAATTAGCAAAATTGTCCACGTTTTCCGTGTACAAATTTACACAATTTTCCACGTTTTCTGAGTGTTAATTTGAAAAATTTGCCACCTTTTCCGAGTACAATTTTGCTAAATTTTCCACGTTTTCTAAGTACAAATTAGCAAAATTGTCCACGTTTTCTGAGTACAAATTAGCAAAATTGTCCACGTTTTCCGTGTACAAATTTACACAATTTTCCACGTTTTCTGAGTGCAAATTAGCAAAATTGTCCACGTTTCCCGTGTACAAATTTACACAATTTTCCACGTTTCCCGTGTACAAATTTACACAATTTTCCACGTTTTCCGAGTACAAATTAGCAAATTTGGCCACGTTTTCCGCGTACAAATTTTCAAAATTCCAGATAGCTTTCCGAGTACAAATTTTCCACATCTTCCGAGGACAAAATAGCAAAATTTCGCACTTTTTCCGAGCTCAAATTTTCCACATTTTCTGAATCCAAAATTTTCCCATTTTAAAAGATTTTCAACGCAATTTTTAATTTTTTTTTTAAAAAAAAAATTCTGCGTTCATTTTGAAAATTGTCGTTAGTAAATATTTTCCAGTGTCAATTTTGGAAAATAAGTCAATTTTTCACGTTGTCATTGGTCAGGGAATTTGTTTTTAAAATCTGGAGAAGTCGGGGAAAAGTCAGGAAAGTTGAAAAGAAAATTTCTGGGGGGAACCATGAAAAACCGAATATTCAAAATGCAGAACTATTTGAGCGCTTACATGATGCTCAATTGTCCGATCCCTCGTTTTTACGATGTCAATTTCTTCATTTTGTAGACAAGAGTGACCAGGACGTCGAGCGTGAGCAAAGCCTCATCGACCAGTGGGTGTGCTTGACGGAGGAGCGGAACGCCGTCTTGGTTCCCGCTGCTGGCAGTGGCATACCAGGAGCTCCGGCCGACGGGTGAGTCGTCGCAACAAGTCGGATACGATTATCGTAGATTGTTTCGGTAGAAATTACAGATTCATTTCACGATTTATTTATTTTTTTTTTACGCCGTTTAGCGACCCTCCTTTAGGCATGGAGAAGCACACTCCGGTCCTGTTTTTGGACTTGAACGGTAAGGATTCAACAACTGCTATCCGCAATTAAATAGGGTTCCCACAGACATGGAAAACCTGGAAAAGTCAGGGAAGAATGGTTTATTTTGAAAAAGTCAGGGAAATTCAACGTAGTCATGGCGATCCAAAATTGATACTTCTACAATTGTCCACGTTTTCCGAGTATATATTAGAAAAATTGCCCGCGTTTTCCATGTACAAATTTTCAAAATTCTCTAGGTTTTTCAGAGTACAAATTTTCCACATTTTCCGACGACAAAATTGCGAAATTTACCCTTTTTTTTCAGAGCATATATTTTTAACATTTTCCTAATACAAAATTTTCCCATTTTAAAAACATTTCATGCAATTATTTTTAAATTTAAAAAAAAAAGATATGTTAATTTTCAAAATTGTCGTTAGTAAATTTAAAAAAATATTTTCCTGCGTTAGTTTTGGAAAATGTCAATTTTTCACGTTGTCATTGGTCAGGGAAATTTTTTTAAACCTGGAAAAGTCAGGGAAGTTGAAAATGAAATTTCTGGGGGGACCCTGCCAAAATTTCTAAGTCAACATTTCTCATGTGACACATTAAATTGTTAATGCAATTAGTTGTAAAATCACATAATGGCATATAGTGGCACACATGGCAATAACTTTGCAGCCATGCATGGTTTAAATAACTTTTTGGCATTTCACAAAGATGATAATTTGGAATCTTGGTTGTGGTTGCCTGGTTCAAGGGTCTTTCTTTCATCTTTGGGGCATTTTTCTATTTTTTTCTTGCCTGCAACCAATTAGCCTACAAAATGGCGATTCAGAATCTCAGGAGAACCTATTGGAGGTTGCATCTTTTGATGTCTTGGCCGAGGATCACATCGTGGTGGTAGCCATGGCAGAAGGGGAATTTGACAACAGCGGGGGTGTATTAGAGTCCAAAGAAACCGGTGTCAATATAGTAATTCCCCCAGGAGCAATACCAAAAGATGCCAAGCAACATATTTACTTTAAGGTTTGTCAAGACAGTATGCTTCCACCTTTGGACAAAGACAATGGTAAATAAATTTTTCTAATTATATCAAAATGGTTTGGATCCAGTCTGCATTACTTTCTATTCCGGATATCAATGATACATCATACATGTACATCTACAGTACTGTATGTGGAATTTTTATTTGTCATCAAGTACCCCAATCCCTTTTCAACAAGTATGGAATTTATTTAAAAAAAATTCATATAAAACGTTGCTAATTTTAATCTTGGTAAGGAAAATAACAACAGATGAACAAATTTCCATGAAAATTCCCTTATGCATGCAAGTAGAGGACTGCTTGTAATGGTTACTAGTTTTGACAGCATTGTTGGACGTTTAACAACTGAAATACATGCAGCGTATGGCTAATAAAAGGGCAAACTCGATCTATAACTGCTGATCTTTACATGAAATTTTTAACAAAAACGTTAAAGCAAAAATTATACTACTAATATCATGAATAGGAGAAACTCTGCTGTCGCCAGTTGTAATGTGTGGACCCCATGGCCTTAAATTCGAAGTACCCGTGGAACTCCATTTACCCCATTGTGCATCAGTAAATCCAGAGAGTTGGTCTTTTGCTTTGAAATCTAGCGACACATCTGGAGGTGAGTTGACTCGTTTAATACAGTATATTTGGACTAACTATAAACCATACTAATCTTGATGCAAACTGCATTATAATAAACTATGTTTTGCATTATTAACTTTTTTGTACACTAATTATCTTACAGGTGAGCCAACACAGTGGCGAAACTTGACCTTGGCCGAAGTTAATGCTGCTGGTCAGAGTTGTGTCAATTCCAACAGCGTTTCGGTGCTAGTGGACCATTTCTAAACATGTGCTGCATTATTAATAAACACGAGGTCATCATATCTGAAGTCAGCAGGTAGAGGCTATTAGCAATCATATGCTAAGAATTTAATGAGTAAAAAAATGTAAAGAATTCGGATTCATTGAATTTGCTGAATAACCAATATCGTTGCCAAAAAAATTGCTACATAATCGTATAGCAGAGAAATACACCATATCACAGAATGCAGGCATTCAAACCCAATCATAGTAGCTCGATCAGAAAATGTTGTATAATTAAAAACTGAGATCGTGCCTATACTTTACAAATCATATACTGTTTCGCCTACTAAACAACAGTTTCTAATCTTTTTGTGATCGCTATGTACAGGTAGATATCAAACTAATGCTGCCATATACAGTAACTGCATGGTTTCAAAAATATACTGTCGAAAACATACTGTACATGTATAAAGACAAGTGACAAGTTGACAAGTGTCATTTCACCTTATATGACCCAACTACATTAATAACCATGCATATAATGTACCTTTCACAACTCAAGTTTTATTAGGTAATTTACTTACCAGACATTTTCAAAGCTGCCAATTTTCTCACAATTTTACAGGCTTGAAAGTTGTTTGAACCGAAAAAACACTCGATCGATATTTTGTATTTGTTGCTGACACTTACGATAACACGTGCATAAGGCTAAATAAATTTTCAAAAAAAAACTGGCATCAACATCAGTTATGTTATACTGTGTTAACCATTATACATGTACTGGGGTTATAACCCAACCTTTGATATCACACCCCAAATAGCGCGCTGCGCAAAAATCATCTGATCATAGCGCGCCCTCTAGTAACTAAACTAGAAAGATGACAAGTTGTTTTAAAAAGTGTACAAAATGTGAATTTTCTGTTATTACAATTTTCGCAATCGTATCTCGAGACTCAAGTTTGAGCATCATTTATCATTACAATACATAAATTTGAGTCGCAAATGGTCACCATTTTTAGTAGTATATTTACAGTATACACTGTATTTCGGATTTTGACATACATGTACAGTATATTGCACTTCCAATTACGTTCAAATCTTTTAATTATAATGTACATACAGATTATAATCCGTTGATATACTCTAGATGATTTCATCATAAATGTCTTCTCTGACTTCTCAAAATTGTCATTTCCCATCACTATTTTAAAAAAAAACATAGAAATCTATTACCTAGCTTACTTTTACATTACTACAGATAAATGAAAAAGTACTTTACAATAAGTAAAAAAGAAAGCATTATAGGATTAAAACTGATGTTCAAACAAAACAACTACTGTAATTCCTATTACATTACAAATACTGTGCATGTATTAATAACCAGTTCCTCTGGTTTTCCTCAATTAGTCGAAGGGCAGATTACACATCGATCTACATGTAGATAATCGTATAATTGCTCAATCAAACTTTAGTTCTTAATTTTCAGTAACGAGAATAAAGGAAGAATCAATGTAAATTTCATTTCTAAAACTTGATGCCATTACGATTACGTGGAATGTATAAACATGTACTTTATAAAAAAAAAATTCTTTCATAATAACACAGATGTAGAACCTGTACCTGCAGATAATGGACCTTGTGTAGTTATGCAAGAACAGGTAACATCCAGTTACATTTTCTTTGAATTGTCGAGTATTAGAACATTCTGCATAAGGTCCATCTTATTACTTGTTTCTTAATTATGGTTTCAATTCATGCCGATGGAAAATTTTCATATGCAAGCAAGTACGTTTATTTTTCAACACTTCAGCACTTATCATACATATTCGATCATTATCAATAAATGATGATTACCAGAAAATGTTGGATTCACCAAAATCCAACTATTGTATGTACTTTTTGTCTTCGTTCATCAGGTATCATAATCATCCACCTTCTGCTGTTTACATTTTTCATTATTATGAACAATTAAATTGTGTTAAAACAAAACTGTTTTTTTATTAAAAAGAAATTGAATTTTAATAATTTGGGTTGGTATTTAGGAGGGTCCGTAATAATTATTTGGTGGTTCATTATCAATGGAAATTATGATGGATAGACTTAAATGAGATATTTTCGAATTTTTTTTCAATAGATTAGGAAAAAATATGATGCGAATGGAAATAATTTCCATTTCGAAATCTTCCACGCATTAATTTTAAATAAACTAAATACTTCATATTAATTTAAATCTACTGATTAATACATGTATTTAATAAAATGTTTTAATTAAAATTAATGCGTGGGGAATTTGAAAAAAATTGAAATTCCGGATCGATGGCTATTTTCCTTCTTTTTATTTAGAAAAATTATTTTTCTAGAAAATATTTATGTATACCACATATCATCTTTCCCATCTTAGCTGGATAATGCATAAGTAGTAAACACGTTATTTTCATACAAACTTCAATTATAAATCAATTAAGGTTAGTTATTTAGTATTATTGTAGTATTATACTGAAAAATCCGTACATGATTATTAATGATGGAATAATCGTAAATTAGTGAACACAAGGGCGATGTTGTGATCGTTACACGCATTAATCACTGCTTGGTCGTTGGTTGATCCCATTGGACTGGCAATGAACTGCACCCCACTCTATATAATAAATATTAATAACGGGTATAAATTCTTTTTTCTAACGCGACACATATTAAAAAGCCCGATTTCTTTATAAGATTTTCCAATACACCTTTAATAGTTACTGATTATCTATAGTTAATACTCGTATTTATCATTGAGATATTTCCACTAAAGTTTAAGCCAAGTAAGATTAATTTTAAATGCTTGTGCAATCAATTATTAATATTACTTACCTGGTAAGCTCTGTCGATGTTATCTCTAAATGGAAAAAAGGCGTCTGAACTCAGCGCAACGTTTGATAACTTTTTGATCCATTCTGTTCGCTCCTCTGATGTAAGTAGCTCGGGTGCATTTTCGAGCATTTTTTCCCAGGCGGTCTTATCCATGTCCTAAAGAAATTGATTAATATTTCAAAACCCGTTAAATGAAAAACTTTATCAAATCAGAAATTATGATAAGTTGACTCACTTGTCCAACAGTTCCAAGAACATAAATGTCGATGGCATTGGAAATCTCTGCACGCTTCACCCCTTTCTTGAATTTCATTCCTAGTACTTTGGGATGATGGCGCAACCACCTAGAATTGAATGCAAAATAATTTCTTTCAACTAATTGTGCAAAAGACTGCAATATAACGCTGTAATTAACTGCTAGCATGTGCGATTATCACGTTTAAAAAGAAGCCATTTAACTATTCAGAAATGTTAACTAACAATATGCATTCAGATTCTTAACACGTTTTTTTTGTAAATTATGAAAAGATTTAAAACGGATTGGAGTTTACCAATTATTAGCTTTGTCACCGGCTAGCCTCGTGCAATGAATTCTGGATTGTTGACCAGCACCAGTTCCAATAACCTGGAATATAACGCAATTTGTTACAAAAAAATATTCTTAAATTATTCAACAAAATCAGTCGCAAACAGTACAAATATGCACCTGCCCATCCTTAGCATAGCATACAGAATTTGACTGCGTATATTTTAGCGTTATTGTCGCAACTGTTAAATCTCTAATGGCAGACTCTGGAAGCTGCAATGTAAAATGTAATTACAATCAGTTAAACAGACTAAGTAAACCAAATTATAGGCTTTACATACTTTATTCATTTAATTGTCAGACTTACATTGGTGTTACTTGAAACCACGTTAGAAAACATGCTGCGATCTATAGTTGCATCGTTACGCGCTTGTTCCAATGTTAAACCAAACAATGTCCTGCTTTCCATTTGTGGTGGTTCATATTTTGGATCCATCTAAATAAAAAAAATATTTAAATTTCAACAAACTTGCATGGGCATGAACATACATTGCAGAAATCATTCTATCTAACATTGTACCTGTAAAATGCAATAAGATCCATTTTTCTTCTTTTTCAAAATCTCCATAGCCTCGTGGTCATAACCAGGAGCGATTATTCCATCAGATACCTGAAATATTGAAACATCACTCAAACCTACTGCCAAAAATGCTCTTATACAAGTCTAACTGCCATCTATTAAAAAATGCGTACCTCTCTTGAAATAATTTTGGCGGTGACGGCATCACAATTATCAGACAGTGCAATAAAGTCCCCAAAGGAGGACATTCTATCTGCACCTCTGGCCCTAGCATAAGCTGTAGCCAAAGGAGTCAACTGATCAAAAATGTCATCCACCATACAAAGTTGAGCTTCCTGCACATCGAGTGGCACACCAACAGCGGCACCTCAAATATTCAAACATTAAATGAAATTATCCCAATATTGTTAAGTTCTTTTTCTGAAAATGATGAAGGACAAAATCAAGTACCAGCAGGGCTGACATGCTTAAAAGATGTAGCCGCTGGCAAGTTCAAAGAACTTTTCAGTTCCCGGACAAGTTGGTAAGCATTTAATGCATCGCACAAATTGATGAACCCAGGAGAACCATTCAAAACTGGAAATGTGATCAACGTTAACTCACTTTAATTCTTTGTAAAGCGTATTAAAACTAAATGCAGGATGAAAAGTTTGGACTGACCCTGAAGAGGAAGCTTTGCATCCCTAGTATATAATTGAGCAGGTTTCTGGTGTGGATTCATTCCATATCGCAGACTTAACTGAGAACCATTCTGGCTATATTGCTTCCGGAAATAATCCGAGATAGCGCAATCATATTCAGCTGTGTGCGTGAAAGCTTTTAAAGCTAAGGTTTTTCTGGTATCCAGTGCAGTATCCTTTTCGTGTGAATTTTGCATTTCTTCGATAACCCTAAATTGAAAGTAAAATGTAAAACGAATATTAAACGAAGTGACAGCTTGCAAGGAAATGGATTACACCAATTAAACTTTCATTTATAAACTTTTCTTTAGATATAATTTTAAAAAGTGCTGTTGTGAGAAAATTAACCGGACACTTTAGCGTAATCTAATTAAATACTTATAAGGGAAACAATTCTTCACCACAAAGTAGAAATTATTCACACTTTTTTTCCACACAATTTAAACAGACTGTTTACTTTTCATTTTTTTTTCTTTTAATTCAAAAAGTAGTGGAAAATTAAGCTAAATTACTTTTCACGAAATTTTTTTCTGTTCAATTAAATCCATTGTTTAAAATAAAAATTAGTACTTTAAAAACTTAACAAAATGTTCGGACTTCTGAAAAACTAGGTGAATAATTTCGTTTTATTGAAGAAAAATTATTTGAATGTAAATATTATTTATTTCATGGATTATTATCTCATTTTCGCATAGTAGAATAGATCTTGCTTTATTACATACTTGTCATAATCATTTGGATCACATATTACAGTTACACGGTCGTGATTTTTAGCAGCAGCTCGTAAAAGTGTCACACCACCTAGAATCAAATTTCCATAAAATTATTGAATAAAAATAAACGACTCATTCATTGACATTATTGCACCACTTAACGGTTATACCTATATCAATATTTTCCACTGCATCAGAAACTGTCACGTCGGCTTTCGATATGGTTTCAACAAAAGGGTACAAATTGCAAACCACCATCCTAATGTAGTCGTGCTTCTGTTTAGCCATATCACGTTTATCGGACTCAATAAACCGTGCTAATATACCTAAGATATGTCAAAATATTTTAGGAACATGACACTTGGAACTAACTATAACTCATTTTCTCTTCTGATATGTACCCCCATGGACTGCAGGATGAAGCGTTTTTACTCGGCCTCCCAGCATTTCTGGTGCTCCAGTAATATCGGATACATCTCTGGTAGAGTAAATCAAAGATTAACAAACATTTTCTTTCCAAAATCAGATATGGCTGCAAAGTGCAAATGCAAATAATACGCACTTTACTGAAAGACCCGCATCCTTCAAGGTTTTCGACGTTCCACCAGAGGCCACCAATGTTAAGCCAAAATCTTGGAGTTTCTTGGCAAATTCAATCAAGCCACGTTTGTTAGAAACGCTTAATAGAGCTAAAATTGAAACATATATTTAATAAATAAATTTGCGAAATACAATAACAGCAAGATAAGGAACTGTGAAGCACTTTTATGAATGACTTTTCAGATAGTCTGTATACATCTACTGTAGCTACATGTATACAGTCTAATAACTATTATTTCTTCGTTCTCATTCAAAATATGTTTTTTTTCAGTTATAATTGCAATACATTTGAAACCCATCTTTTTTTTATTTGCACACTTTATTCACAATTCACAATCCACCAATGCCGCGATAAGCCCGATAAACATACAGTAAGAGAAAATGTTAGTGTGAAATTAAGAAAAATAAAAATGATAGCTTCTTAGGATAGGGTGCGATCACAAAGAATGCTTATTGCAGGCGCTTACCACTCTGCATACACTAGTGCCACCAAGCGGGATAAGAATGTGGCATGCGTTTTAAATAAGTGCGCACACAAAGGTGGCTTAGCCAAGCCAGGATGAGCTTACAAGAAGCGCTTATATGCTTCTTGGAAATCCGAAAGCAGATTTGGATTGAAGACTGTGTGGCACACAGATCACTATTGGTCAAAAGTGTAGCCATTCACAGATACCTGCCTACAGGTATATACCGTAAAAACGTGTCCTGCGCTCATCATGAGATGCTAATGCGCATGTGCAAGGTTTTACGCGGAATGTTTCAGCTATCATAATGCATGCAGTGGCGCCACCAATTAAGCACACTGACCATCACACTGATATTAACATTCATTGTGCGCTTCAAAGCTGGAAACAAGAAGCTGAAAACAAGCACGAAAGAAGCTGAAAGAAGCATGTCGAGACTCGAAAGTAAGCATTCTTTGTGCTCGCACCCATAAGCATGATGGGGCCATTGACATACATGTAGGCCTTATGCTATGCAGAATTACATACATGTAAAAGCCTAGCTGTATCACTGATCTTTTCATCTAGGCTAATCTTAAATCGACTAAAAGAACAGCCTCCGGCTAATTTTTGCCAAAGATCATGAAAAGACACGTGATGCCGGCATTTTAAGTAATCTGCATAAGGTCCATTGTAGAAACCATTCTTACATAACTGATGATAACCGCATAGAATATCTACAATGTATGCACGGCACGAAACGTTGGGCATTACATG
Source organism: Ommatoiulus sabulosus (assembly GCA_034697705.1). Classification (NCBI taxonomy): domain Eukaryota; kingdom Metazoa; phylum Arthropoda; class Diplopoda; order Julida; family Julidae; genus Ommatoiulus; species Ommatoiulus sabulosus. The sequence continues at coordinate 19,414 of JAQGAO010000683.1, read as the reverse complement.
TAATTTTTTTTTTAAAGTTAAAACAATTATGTTTAACTTAGTTGTTTTAACTTTTTTTATAATTGCTTTAACTTAATTCTTAAAATTAAAAACTATGTAGGCAAATAAATAATTGTTTTAACTAATTTTTAAAAAATTTAAAAATTATTTATGCATAAATTATTTTAACTTTTTTAAGAATTTAGTGGAAGGTCTCTGTGGGTTTCTCAGACGTCCATACTCTTACATCACAATTTTAATTACATTAAGAAAGTCGTTGCAAAACTTCTTGCCAAACTGTTATTTAATTCCGACCAGTTTTAAGCGAAAGTTCGTTTACACCAGGCCTCCTACAGTCAAGGTCAAATTGACGGGCGATGGGCGAAATGAGTAAACACATGCTTGACCTTGATAAAAGCATTACAATTATCTACGACGTTAAAAACAAAAGTTAGCCAAATCTACATAATTTTACCCAATGATATTTACTGCGCATTATCTTAGCAGCTAGTTTCGCCCTTTAACATTTACATTGTACCGAGTACATCCAGTATAACTGAGCCAATTAATAAGCGAATCTACTGTAAAAGAATTGTTCGTAGTATAGGCTATACATGTACAGTATAGTTAGTACTGGTACGGAACATGCACATATAATAAAGCTAAATACTTGCCTAAATTAGCAACGGGCTCCATAACTTCGCAGGTTTCAAAAACTTTCTTCTAACAAAGGAAGCGACTGATCGGCTATGATGGCGAGTTGTTTATGTCGCGGTATTTTTACAGTCCCTTCTGTGCCCTCGTATTTCCAAACGATGCCCTTTGGCCTTCTTGCTCAACGGTTTGTCGCAACTCTCTGACCCTCTCGCAGGAGCATGCGTAGTTTGCCTCGGCTAGGACAACACTGACATAAACACGTAACAAAAAAAAGTTAAATTTCAACGAGGACGGTTTTATTCTTCATAACATGATGAACACATACATCACAGTATACTATGCATACATGTACAGTATAAAAGGGCGCAGTGAAACGAAATTACACAGTGACAAAAAAAATAAACGGAAGAAGTTGACAACAAGCAAAAAATAATATAGATCACCGTCATGACACCGAATGATATTGATATAAAAATTACAAAAAAATGAAATACAAATTAGAAATTAAGAAAAGCACACGGGTCCTATTTCGAGTCCAAACTCTTGGTCATTTCCACCGATGTCGAAAGGTGCGATATCTCGCAGAGGGAGACGATTTGGTACATCGGTCACGTATTCAAAAACAGTTCGTTGCCATGCATTTCGTTTGTTATACTGTGCGAAGAAAAAATAGGATTGGTCAATCTTTGATTTAAGTCAACACTTTTGAAATAACGTACATAACGTAATAAACAGTATACATTAAATGATTTTCTATTTGTCCCTGGGTAAGTATATAATAAAAAACATGTTGCTCTTTCTGCGTTTTAATACATTTGATATCATATCTCCAAATTTGTGTTTGGTATATGTTTTCCCGCCGATTTAATTCTAAGGTGGGGACACAATGAAGCAAACAGCAAACAAAAAACCACAAACATACGGAGCTCTAACTGTAGCGGAACATTATTATCTATTTATTGTTTTTTGTACGTAATGACGCAAAACGCGTCATTTGACGCATAGTGCAAACAAAAACAGCGTTTGTGTTTACTATTACCTCAAAATGTTTGCTCCGAAATTTCTAGCAAACAGCAAACATTGTGACGAAAAACCGTTTTGCGTCATTACGTACAACAACAAAAAAGAAAATAATCTTCTGCTACGGAGCTCGGTATGTTTGTGGGAAGAACAATGACATATTCTACCGGGATATACAAAAAATATTGTTCGTGTTTTGCTGTTTACGTTTATTGGCGTTCGAAAAACGTTTGAAATTTTTAAAAACGACCGAAATTTTTAAAAACGTTTTAATTTTTGGAAAACCTTCAAATGTTTGGAAAAATTCACAAACATGTTTTCTGATCGTCTTAACTCGACTATTTAATTTCATCGTCGATTGTAATTTTACAACGGCAACATTATCGGGCACATGCACCTACAGTAACCAACCATGAGCATGATGAGCGAATTACCCTCTGTCATCGGGTTTAATTTTGCTTTTTTTTTATAAAATACTGATACATTTCCAATTAAATTCTAGGATAAAGCGTAACTTACTTGACACTCATCAATAGGGACATTATAGGTGAACATGTGATTTCCATCGTGCTTCAACTGCTTGTCATTCCAAGACATCAATCTGACCGCCTTGTTATGGTTTTTGCCCACGGAGTCGTAAAATGCGACTGAATTTTTACAGTGATACGTTATATTTTGACGAGCGTGTGAACTAGAGATTTGTAGGAAAGCCAGCTGCGTGGCGTCGGTTTTGTACATAAACTAGAAAGAACACGAAAAAAACCAAGAATTTCATAAAAAATCTTGACACAATATTACCGAGCTATTTCACGATAATCCGACGTAATATTTTACCGTCTCTTGTTTTTCCATCTCTCCTCCAAACCAAATATGTTTTGAAGGACCGGAGTAATACTTCTTCTTTGGAATCTATTAAAACCCGATAAATATTATTATGGAATCAATAATAACTTTGTTTAATTCGCATCAGAATCGTAGCTCGTTAGAAATAAATACCTCGGTTGGTTTTGCATAAAGGCAAGTGGCCCTTTCGTTCATATCACAGTAGGCTAAAATAGCATCCTTGCTATCCCCTTGGTTAGGATCAACCCAGTAATCTCCTGCATTGAAATTATCAATAATTAATTTCCACTTTTGAATGAATTTCTTTCGTATCATTTTAAAAGGATGAATTTGAGAAGGTGAATTTACAGTAGAGAACAATTTGTGAAGGCCTACAATTTCTTGAGAAATAATTATTTAAAGGATTTCGAGCCCAAGAAGAAAGAAAAAAGTTATTTTGATCATCTAATTAATTGTTTTAAACTCTTCGCAAAATAACTAGAATACAAATTATTTCACTATCAAGCTCAAACCTTTATGAAAAGCTCAATGCTATAAAATAGTCAGTATATAATGTTGCTTTGTTTTGTTTAATTTATGCTTAATTGCGCACCAATCTATTTAATGGGTCTTCAAAGTTAAGTCCCTGCATATTTAACTGCATTCTAAATTAAACATTAAACGTTAAAGTTAAATGGCATTTAAATTGGTTGACGCGATCGTTCATTAGTCCCTAAAGGTTTTCAAACCCAAACCACGGATTACATACCGCTGTTTAATTCTGGATAAGCCACAGCCAAATCCCTGCAAGTTTTTGCTGGAGCTTCTTTGGTTCCCGTGGGCTTCTTTAACCTGGCGAAGCGTTCCACCAACTGCTCGTATGCCTGGACAATTAATCGCTGTTGTTCTTCGGGTGTGATATCATGACCAAAAATCCTGGCTGGTTCGTCGCCGCTTATTGGATCAGGTCCCTTCGAAACAACACATTTTGGTCTTTTCATTCGGGTCCTTTAGCATTTAAGGTCAAAAGGCGTTGAAGCGATGTAAAATAATTAAGACATGGAAGAGTACCTTAACATTTCCTTGACCAAGAAGTGCCGCTAAAGCTGCAGCATCATAACCGATGCTGTCGCCAGGAGGTCCAGGTGGGCCAGGAGGACCCGCTGGGCCAATACCTCCATCTTTACCAGAATCGCCGCTGGGTCCCCTAGATCCAGGTGGTCCTTGAATGCCCTGCATTCCTTGAGCTCCATCCATGCCACGGAGACCACGTGGACCCGCGGTACCCTGTTAATACGGACGGTTTGATCAGCAGCGTGATATTGTGAAAGACATTTGTAAATGCTCACAATAATATACTGACCGGTTCGCCTCGTAAACCTTGTAGTCCAACCATTCCTTTTTCCCCGGGTGGGCCCTAAGGAAAATGACGTAATTTAATTACCGGTATTAGTTGTTGGGTATTTTGATGTATCATTGATGCAATCTTGATTTTCGAATTTACACTGTAAGTTATATGACTATATGTCTTGAGGAATGTGCGAATTTTAAATTACCATCCAATTAATAACCGCGGTTTGCTACTTTAATTAAACAAATATTAAAATAAATTATTGAAGAAGTTGAAAAAATGTTAATTTAACTCCAATTTCGCAAATATTATGAAATGAAATATCAATGTCCATGTCTGTATTGTTGACAGCAACAGCAAAATCGAAAAAAATTACGATATAATATTATTTTGCTCAAGTAATAATTACAGCAGATCCGGGTAACCCTTGAAGACCAATAAGTCCTCTGTGTCCTTTGGCGCCCCTCTCTCCGAGGGATCCTCTGTCACCCTTCATGCCGACCAATCCTGCAGGTCCAGCAGGTCCTCGTAAGCCCGTGGGTCCCGGTACTCCTTGAGGGCCAACCTCTCCTCTTTCGCCTCTTTCTCCAGTGGATCCAGAAGCGCCGGTGTTACCAACAGGGCCTGGAAGACCTGGTGAGCCTGGAGGTCCGGCTGATCCGTGAGGACCAGGTGGCCCCTTATCTCCTGTTCTTCCAGCAATTCCTGCAGGGCCTTCTTTGCCAGGTGAGCCCTAAAGATCAAATAAGTTTTAAAAGACCAAGTCCGACTTTTCATTTTGTCATATGAATAAATTCAATGCATAATTACTTCGGTTCCCATATCTCCAGGAGCTCCAGTGGGTCCAGCCGGGCCTTGTGGGCCAACGGGGCCTGCGGCACCGTCGTTTCCTTTTTTGCCTTGAGGGCCAGACTCACCCTGAAATAATACAGAATTAGCCAAAATTGTTAAAATTTAGACTAAGTAAACAAGTAATGGCCGATGCTCCGTAAACTTACTGGGGCACCTCGCAATCCACGAGGTCCCAGTGGGCCAGGAGTTCCTGGTAAACCAGGAAGCCCTCTTTCACCGGATGGGCCACTAGGGCCAACTGGTCCTGCGGGACCCTGAAACAAACAATAGCATTCATATACGTATATATCTTTGTGAGAAAATGTTATGAGGAGTATTCAAGAGGAAGGATGAGTGAAATTTCGTCATTTCGAATTATAGCCTACAAATGATCAGTAGCTGAAATACGCACCCTTTGGCCTTCGGCTCCAACTTCACCTTTAGTACCTTCTGGTCCTGCAGCACCAGGGTTTCCAGCATTACCAGGTGGACCATGGCGTCCGGGTTCTCCAGCAGCACCCTAATATAAAGGCCAAATTTAGAGCATATTTATTTTGTGTACAGTTTTGTAAAATATACAGATACTAGAAAAATAATTTTAGTTTTACCTTAATTCCTGGCACTCCAGATGGGCCAGGAGGACCAGCGTTACCCGGTGAACCCTAATGAAGAAGATTTATTGATTATGTTATTTTAATTGCATTTGATAAGCCAAAAGAAAAGAAAGAATTAAGCCAACGTACTTCTCGGCCAGCATCACCAGGTCGACCAGGTGGACCAAGTAACCCAGTTTCTCCCTGAAAATGAAGTATCAAATGTTTTTTACAAATTTTGCATTATTAGTATTTGGACTGCATTGAAAACTGACGATTCCTGATCTGATCTACAATAAAAATGAATGCATGAACGAGGAAATAAGTTATCAAAATTAATTTAAATTGAGGCAACATTTACATTTTATAACGCAATTGAGGCAGAATGCACTGCATGAAAGAATGGAATTAATGCATTTCAGAACTGCATTTTGAAATGCATTCTAATGAAAAAATTATGTCAGAATATCTTTTGGAATATAATGAATGAAATATTTGTACAAGTGTATAATACTTGTAATATGGATTTTCATTGTGTTTCAAAATGGGCTGATTTACCCTTTGACCCGCTTCGCCACGAGCTCCTTTGGCACCACTTAATCCTTGAATTCCCTAAAAAATATCGAAATTAGCGCCAGTGAGTAAAATTACAAAGCAGATTTATAGGATTACAAAATAGCACGAAATCTTACAGGCAAGCCTTGCTCTCCTCTGTTTCCAGGTGAACCTGAATTTCCTTGAGAACCTTTCTGACCAGCTAATCCTCTTTCGCCCTTAATGCCAGATACACCAGCAGGTCCCATCGGTCCTGGGAAACCTGGATTTCCTGCACTCCCAGGCTGTCCTCTCTCTCCTTGGCCTCCAACAGCACCAGGCTCTCCCGGAGGACCGGGCGGCCCTGGATCACCCTAAAATTAGGACATGTTTAGTTTTCTAAAATTGGGATATTTATATTTATTGATCAACTAGATATTTTGGTTCTTGTAAACGGTCATTGAAAAACCGCGAGATTTCCAAAAAATCTTACTTTATCTGCTGGCTCTCCCGGTGGTCCCAGAGGACCAATCGGACCTTGTGGGCCTCTCGGACCCAGTGGACCAGGAGGCCCTTCAGGACCATGAGGTCCAACGTCGCCTCTGTCACCCTTAGAACCAGGAGGTCCGTCCGAGCCTCTTGCACCTGGTAGGCCCTATATAACAAAAAGTTGAGCTTTGGTATTAATTTTGGAACAAAGAGAAAAAATGGAAAATTTGTCGAAAATGCACATATAATTAATTACCACTAATCCAGCTGGTCCAGCATGACCTTTCATTCCTTTTTCGCCAGAGGGTCCCTAAGGATTGAATAAAAAGGCATTAATTGAAATAAATTGAAATCCCTTTGATCAGATTGAAACTTGATGTTCTAAAAAAAAAATAGGAAGCGAACTTACAGGGCTGCCATCTGCACCGGCTGAACCAGATTCGCCTCTTGGTCCTTGAATACCGGCCGGTCCAATGCCCCCTCGCTCACCGGGAAAGCCTCGTTCTCCACGTGGCCCAGCTGATCCGGGCAACCCAGGTGGTCCTGAGACTCCCGCCTCACCGTCTTTACCCGGTGCACCAGTATTTCCGGGAGTACCAGGCAATCCCTTGAAAAAAAAAAAAAAAATTCTCCATCAGATGCAAGAAAAGATTATAAGCTGAACAAATGCATGATATACTATCTTCATTCGATGTAGTGTAAAATATGATTTGGTAGCAAATTAGCAATTAGATACGCAATTTAATATTATTAGATTTCCGAAAATGTGTCGATTATAAACGCAATATCTGAATGTGATGCTATTTATGAGAAATAATTTGAAAGGCATGTATACAGCATGGAACTATATGTTCATTTCTGCAGTTTCGATTTCTTGAAAAATGAAGTGAAATTTCAGGATCATTAAATTTAGAGATAGATACATGTATATAGCGTAACTGTTGCGAATATGATTTTTAGATTAAAAAAGACTAACGTAAAAGTGATATTTGGATGTATTTTCATTACAATTTTCTTTTACTCAGTTTTCACGTTTTGCACCGCAGCCCAGGCAGAATTCAAAAATAGAAAATGGAAAACAAATTGCAGTTTATATCATATCAAACATTCTATATGCTTGTAAAAACCACGTCTTCAAATTGTCACAAATTTAAAACTTTAAGATTTCAACTTATACACATTAATTACGTAGTGAAAATTATTTCCAACTCTGAAAAAGAATTGTTTAATAAGTTATGAAACGCGCTCAATATATAAAATGACATTCTAGTGGAAAATTATCATTTGGCTTTAGAGAACATAACTAATAAGGAAAATTATTTATAAGTATCGAAGCGCTAGAAACGATCAAAACATTATTATATTTTTTTAAAAAAAAGTCCAATCTTACTTGAAATCCTCTCGCACCAGTTTGTCCGGGTGGTCCTCGTTCTCCACTTTCTCCAGGTGGACCAGGCAAGCCTTGAGCACCAGTCGCTCCATCTTTACCCGCATCACCTCTAGGTCCAGTTGGTCCAGTAGCACCGACATCTCCATCTTTTCCAGGTTCTCCCTAATGGCAATTTAAAATATCGATTAAAGATATGAAAACGCTTTGAAATGCACTATTGAATATCTCGAATAGGAATTTTACCGTCAAGCCTTTGTCTCCAGTTTTTCCAACTAAGCCGGGCAATCCTTGAATACCTTGGGCTCCTTGTTCACCAGGCTTGCCATCAGCACCAGGCGGACCACGTGGTCCAGGCTTTCCATCTCGTCCTGGAGGACCAGTGCGCCCAGGAAGTCCACGTAGACCCTAAAGAGAACATTTTTCCAAGCTTATCCCTGATATATTGGTCCGACAATTAAGAACGTAGCTTAAACATTACCTGCAGTCCAGGTGGTCCGGGTCGACCAGGATCGCCAGATTTTCCTCTTTCTCCTTGTTGTCCAACTTGTCCTCTGTCACCGGGGATACCTTTGGCTCCTTGTGGACCATCCGGTCCTGGCAATCCTCTAAGTCCCATTGAACCTCTTTCTCCAGCTGGTCCAGCTGGACCAGGAGATCCGATGGCGCCCGTTTTACCCCTTTTACCAGCTGAACCTGCTGCTCCAGGCAATCCTCTGGGTCCAGGCGTCCCGGTTTCTCCTTTAGGTCCAGTTTCACCTTTGAATCCAGGCTCTCCAGGAATACCCTAATGCAGGATATGACAATTGGAATTGTAAAATTTGGTGCTATCACTCAGCCCTAAAGAAATTAGCTGATAGTCACTGAAAAATTATCAACATAAATTAACAACAAAATATTTCGTAACTTAGATACACTTGAAATTCTTTCCAATTTTTAAAAAAGTGAGATCGTTTTACGTTGTGTATAGAATGACGTATTCAGAATGGCGGACCCATTTTAAGAGGTTGGCAAAAGCACTTACCGGTGAACCTTTTGAACCCGGCAGGCCAGGGCTCCCTGAAAGTCCTGGCGGGCCCCTTGGTCCTGGAAATCCAGGCGTGCCAGCACCACCTTGGTCTCCCTGTTTGGAAATGATTAACTTGCTTTTAGCTTCCTGCGTACTTAAATGAAATACTAAAATAAGGAAGCGCAATTTTAAACTCTTCTTTTATTTTATACCTGAGAACCTTTCTCTCCAGACGAGCCATCTTTACCAGGAGGTCCCTACAACGACAAATTTAGAATTAAAATATTTTTAAAATGCTTAAGAGTTTGGTTTTATTTGAAGAATAACGCTTGCCATTGCTCCAGATTCTCCGGGCTGGCCATTTCGGCCAGCTTCTCCTCGTGGTCCTTGTAATCCTTGACTACCCTTGGGTCCATGCGTCCCTTGATCTCCTTTTGAACCAGGAGTTCCAGGGAAGCCAGGAGGACCTGGGCGCCCAATAGCTCCCTGAAAGAGATTCGGCAGCATTAATTAAGATAAACTTCCCATTGGCTCATATACCAGAAGGCATTAAACGTTTGGGATGCAAATTTATCTAGCAACCCCACATAACGAGGAAGCAATGAGTGATTGCATATCTACAGGGGGTTGCTGCTGCAAATGTTTAAGAAAAAACAATAACAACCAAGAGCTTTGTGTGAAAAGAAAGTCTATTCTCTCGCTATTCTATTTTAAATTAAAAGTATCAACAAAACAAAAGGATCATGAGCAAATCGTCGTTCGGTACAAAATATTTTGAACAATGTTAACTTATCGACTCACTGGAGTTCCAGGTGAACCAGCAATGCCATCTATACCGCGAAGCCCCTATATCGAAATGGTAAAATTATTACTATTAGGTCATGTTAATAATTAAAATTGTAATGGAATATTCAAATTATTTACAGGTGGGCCAGGAGGTCCTTCTCTGCCACGTTCTCCTCTTGGACCTGAAGGGCCCTGGAAACAAATTCAGTTATAAAATGCCGACATTATTTAAAAATAATATAAATCTGGGTATTTAAAATTACCAGCGGTCCAGCAGATCCGAGAGGTCCTGGGGCCCCTGTTATACCCTACATGAAGAGAAATAAAATTCTATAGGAATTGATCATAGAAACATTATGACGCGGTTAGTCCTGCATTCTTACTTTTTCACCGGATACACCTTGCTCTCCTTTTGCTCCATCGAGGCCCGAAAAACCCTGTAGAACGAAATTTATGCCGTATTATTACCTACACATTCAAAACAAATCAATTATAGATAGAAGAATTCGACGTCATACTCTATGTCCTTTAGCTCCTGGCATGCCTGGCATGCCAGGAAGTCCTCTTGCGCCAGCTGTTCCTGGTGCACCTGCAGTGCCAGGGTGACCATCATCTCCTGGTTGACCCTAAAAGTGCAAATATCAAATTAGCATGAACGCACTTTCAGTGACATTAAGCAGTAAATTCACGCTTTAAAAAGCAATGCTTACATCCTTTCCAGCCGCTCCAGGCAATCCACGTGGCCCAGTTGGTCCTGATGGACCCTAAATCGACGATAAAGTGTTACTAAAAGATCTGCTTAAAACTTGAATATTTTAAAATGGTTATAAAAGGGGTTTACCGATGGACCAGACTCTCCCGGCTCGCCTCTAGTTCCTTGAAATCCTTGCGGTCCCTATAAAAATCCATATTAAATATTGCAGTATCAGGAAAAATGCCAAGAAGTCATTTAAGACTTTATTATCATGTATGATAACGTGAACGTGTAGTTGCTGACTTAACAATTTTTTAATCAAGCAACTAAATAAGCACTGGTGATAAAAGAGTTTTCTGCAAATTGTTCACGAAGAACCTCGTATAGTAACTTAACGTTAATTTCCCTTTCGTAAAAATCGTACTCACAGATGGCCCAGGCGGTCCAGGAGGGCCTCTTGGTCCTACAGGTCCCTGCAATAATATCGGTCATGAACATTTTACTCTTAGTTAAAAAGAGTTATCGAAGAGTTGTTAAATTAAAATAGATGAACTTACAACTTGAGCTTGTAGATACTGAAATCCATCGGGCCCACTTGGTCCTTTGTCAGAAGAACTTGAAATTGAGGAAAACTGGGATAGCAATGAAGTAGGCTAAATAAAACGCATCAAATGAGACATATATAGGTAAATTGGAACCGATTGAAAAACGAAAACTAAGGAACTCCTGTGTATCTTCGTTGTGTATCCTTACATCGCCTGGAGGACCCGGGGGGCCAGGTGCTCCCGGGGAGCCATGGACTCCTGGTTCTCCTGGGAAACCCTTTAAATTATTTAAAAATCATCGTTAATTCGTATAAAAGGCAAATGCTATATAGATATACATCAAAGTGAAGTTGCATATATAGGGAATTGCCTTACTCCTTCGCCCGGCCGTCCTTGTGGACCTTGTTCACCTGGTTCTCCCTAAAATTAAAGTAAGTCGATGAACGTGCAGTCTATTTAACTACGGCTGATTGTATGTAATCTTGCATATTTCAGTGAACAAATTATCTCAATTACCCTTGGACCGGGATAAATAGGAGTTTCTGGCGGTTGTATGTTTTCTCCCTGACCACCCTTCGGTCCAATCTGTAAAACGTTCAAGAAATGCGATTAACATTTTCAGTTTCGTTCAGAGAAAATCAAAAGAATACTTATTTTATTCATAATCACGGTTTATATTCGAAATATCAAAGTCCAAATTTACATTTTTAAATTTTGAAAATTGTCTTTTCTAAGAGTAATTTTGAAAGCAAACATCAAAAATCATCATCATCATCATCTAAAATTTCAACGCAATATGTCCGTTTTGATTTTTTTATGTTTTAGTATTGATCTGGATAAAAACACATACCGCGAGGATGGTAGTGTCTGGTTCTAATGGCTCAGTGATATCCGGGCAAACGGGACAACACTGGTCTAAGGGAATGTACTGTTGCGTTAGGCAGTCCAGGTCGGGACAAGTTTGTTGTTCGCAAACAACATCTCCTGAGTTGCATCTACACGTTGTGCATGGATCAGCACTCCAAACATCACCCTCATTATGGATATTTCCATCGAATTCGCATTTTGTTGGAGCTTAAGTGAAGAGAAAATAATGTCTTTTGAAACAGAAACAAGACATGTCCAACACAATTCTTACAATAATTTAAATCGCTTTAACAATTCTTATTCATAAAAATAATTGTCAGTGATTTTTTCCTGACTTCCTGTGATGTGTCTCTTAAGTTATTATATTTATAACTTGATATATGAGAGTTCTTTTACAGGAAAAAAAAACAACCCTCACAAGAATCTCCCTCCTGTTCGCGTTTGTCATCCTCTAAAAACCCTAAAAATTTAACACCAAACGTGCGACCGCTCCGTCCCATATGTGGTGTCTGAAGTTTCAAAGTACCCACAAATAAACTTCAAAAACTGCAGGGGCTTAAGAATTTTTTTTTTTAATAAATGCGCTTGCTTTTAGAACAATGTTCTATTTTCATTTATCAACTTATCGACCTCATATCATAAAATGGAGTAGCCGAGCAGGGTGCACCTAACTTTGATAGGAGTAATCGGCGATTAAAACTGCATTTCATTAGTAAAATAAAAAAATGGCTAATCAGACTGAATAAAACCAAAGTATTTTCATACTTGCTTGCGATAACTTTTGTATTCAACAACGATAATAACAAAATTTATTTTAAATTAAGCTATACTTAAATTTAAGGGAGAATTGATCTTTCTAATAATTTACGAACAATGAATTACAGTATAAAACCAAAGATTGCAATAAACCACAAAAATGAATGAAAATAATAACGAAGTAAATTTTACTCAGTAAAGTGAGTACTATAAATTTGGAGAGCGAGGCTAATTGTGAAATTAAAATAAATAGAGATAAATAGGTATGATTTTTTCGAGACTTGTTCTAAAAATTGTAAGCATACATTTGCATACACAGTATCTAAATTAAAACTGAATAATCCTTGACTTAAATATAAGATATCGAAAATGGAATTACATTTTAATTTACGATCGAGTTTGGTCAAAGGTTTATTACTAAGAGATGCTGCATGGGTACTACTGGCCTTGTAAATATCACTAACTTGGTGATTTTCAAAATTAAAACTACCATCTTTGTCATGCATAATAAATCACTAGTCTAATTAAGTAAATTATAAAAATGAAAGTCTAATTAAGACTTAATTAGAAATTGGATCCTCTAACGGTTATCTAAATAAGTTAAAGGTTTATTTTTTTAGAAATGTTAGTCATGATGCGATAAGCTTGTGCCTATAATTTAAGCTATTACATTAAATTTAAAGTCTTAGCATTTCGTCGTGATAAATTATTAGGTTAATGTCCGGATTTGCATTAAACAAAAGGTTTTTTTTGTAAGTTTTTTTTTGTGTGACTACATGAACTTTGCTTTTCATTTCAAGTTAATAAACATACATTTTTATTAATTCTATTTCTATCAAGAATCAATTTTTTAAAAATTTCATTTACATATACAGTAAATCGGAATAATTTTGATCATAGATTGTTATTTTATAAATCAATTTCAAATTGACGGTGCAAGATGTTTTTTTTAACGATGTTTGGCATCATTTCTAGGTTTTATAAACCTGAATTACTTATAGATGCAAATATAATTAAACATCAACTATTGTAATACTTTAATACATTTCTTTCCTATTTCGATCTTAGCATACGTATAGGGTCCGTCATCTCTGGATAAAACTGTAAACAACCCTAAATAAAATTTTAGATTTTCTTTATGTCTTTTCGAGTTGCTGGCGGCAGCCTGCTGGCTAGCCACAAGTTATTTCCACATACATGTATTTATCTTTAAAAAAAAATAATATCGCTAGCTAATAGGTTAACCGAATGGCGTTAACATCCTCTTAATAGCCAATGCAAGACCACGAGAAAAACTTAGATAGCGATAACAGCTTCATGAATGGTAGTGATTTATCGCATTTAAAAAATGCCCTTTTTATCGAGTTAATAAAAAGTAGCTAAACGAATGGGTCAAAGTTCAGTAAGCGTTCAGTGTCCCCAGCTTCCATGAAAGTGATCCACATTGATGTACATGTACATATCCCCCCACCCCTCCCCAACATTTTTTCTTATTCACCCCAAACCCAGCCTTGCTCAGGATCAGTTTTATATTTTAAGTAAAAATAATGTGAAACTATTATTAAAACTATTATTTTCTGTAGAATAAATTCAAACCAATTAGGCGGCAAATTTAATTTATTTCCTTAATTGGAACACTCAGCCCCGGATTTAAACATGGCGAGGCCCTAAGCTCTTGGAAGCTGAACAGGCCCCCTTGAGAACATTTCCCTATGTAATTCTGGCATGACCGAGCAGGGTCCAAAATGGCTAGGCCCTTAAAGCTGTAGCTGACTTATGGGTATATCTGGGGTTGAAAACACCCCTCATCTAGCCGCGGGAAAGTTTTTACAAGTAGTGTACTTATTATAGGTAAATTAAAAATAATAATTGAAAGATATACCTGCAGGTGGCCTCGTTGCAGGAATAGGTGGAACATCCTCTCCATTTACCAGCACTTCCTTGACTTCATTCTCATAATCCTCGTACTCTTCTTCCTCAATATCTTCCACAGGCTGAGCATATGCCAATGATGCTAACAATAAAAATAGTGTCCAATACTTGGTCGGGATCTTCATGATTATATTAGTTGCGAATAAGTAACTGTTGCCGGAAACCCTAGGCCCCGTTTGGGCATAGGGCTAGCAATTGCGAGCAAGGACTACCAATTGAGCATTATTCGAGTTATCGCTTCTTGCTTGCTTGGGAAGTCGAGAGAAAATGCCAAAATCTGCAGCCGGGTTACCATTATATATGTGTGTGGGAATGGAAGCTCATCCTTGTCCCGAACATGGTAATTCGATAGGCGCAGGGTGATTAGGGATGAGCGAAGGCTGTTGACACCATCGCACAAATTTTTATCCCAACCGACTAACTTCAACACTTCACCAATGGCTTCAACGTTTTGGTACAAGACGAGTTGGGTCGCTAAAAAATGCCGTTATGTCGTTTCTCCTAAAATTTTTTTTTTTTTTTTTCGCTGTCGAGGACTGAGCAGAAAAAAACTCATCTGAAATACCTAATTCAGGAAGAAAAATTGACTATTATTGCAGAAAATTCCTTGCATTCATCACTGATGCTGCTCATTTAAAAAAAAAAATCAGTTTTGGTGAGTCAGATACATGTTTGTCCATGCTGGTCAACACTGACTGAACTGAGAAGTCTGAGATCACTTAGTCATAAAGCAAATACCTTGAACGGTAAAAACCTCGAAATAACTAATAATTATTTATCTTTGGAGGAAATTTAATTCTCGATGTAGGTATACTAACAAGAGCATTGGAATGCAATAGTGCGTCCCTCTGCACATATTTGTTTTAAGATCATTTTAAATTTAAAAATGAAATACATGTTGAATCCAATTAATAGACCTGAAGCACTATAATGTTTCTATAAATTTAAGTCTGTAAGATCGATTCATAAATCAGTGATAATATCCAAAAATATAACTTTGGCTAAACGTGCCTTTATTGTTGACTTTTTTACATGTTGACTTAATTTGACATATACATGAAATTACTCTTAGTTTACTGGAACTATTTGTACATGGTGTTTTACTAAAACAAATAACAAAAAGCTTCTAGATTGCCAATGTCACCTAACAATTTCATAATAGTATATACATGCACCACTTAATTAAAATTGATGCATTGTATTTTTCTGAGGACAAAATTTCTTCCTAGGAAATAATATAACCAAAAAAAATCATGAATTTCAATACGCTTGAAAATTAAAGAACAAACTATTGCATTAATAAAAATGAAAGCCAAAAGTTGAATAAATATTTAAGATATTTGATTATAAACATAAAAATTCTTGTAATTTAAACCAGTTTTTGTACCGCCATACGGTGTTATGAGTATTTTTTACAATCGCGTAAAAAAATCTTGATACAAAGTCTAATCGGAGAACCATGCTTCATATGCTAGAACATAATTTCTTGCAGTCTGCTGAAATCATTTACAAGTTTTTGCTTAATTTGCCAAACAAATGCGAGTTGCTTTTTTTAAAAATAAGAGCTCATAAGTACTAATAGGTCACTGTTCTCTCAAAGAGATTTATTTAGCCACGTTCTTGCAAAAGTAATTGAAGAAATAATAACAAATGGCAAGAAGTAGCGCGGATAGACATAAGAGGTCACCACATTTTTTACTTGAAATCAAAAGTTTAAAACCTCTCTAAGAGCAGGATTTGTTTGCACCTATTTCCTAGTTTCCCATTCTAATAACAATACTCCACATTTTTATTGTTTAAAAAAACAATCATATTTCATTTCAATCTATGTACATTTATTTTCAAAACTTATATTCAAACCATCCATTAATACGTCCAAGTGAATTTTAATTTTTACATGTTTGGAATTGCTTACATGTATATTTTTCTAAATTTCTCCCATAAAAAATTATTGTGAAAGTGCACTATCGGACAAAACATGTAATATGCTGATAAAAAGGGAAAGAAAATAAATAAATTTGTGAATTAAACCAAAGAGAAAAGTATGGAATTATTAAAAAAAAATTAAAAATAGTAGAAAAACTACAGGTCATAGTTTTTTCAACTGGACAAAACAAGTGCATCTGAGTGCATTACTGTTTGGTTGCCAAAGGTAGTCAAGACTGTGTTACAGGAAAATCATATGCAGGTAATAGTGGTCACCTCAGTACCTTGACAATGACCCCATTGAAAACTTGCGGGGGTTTAAAAAAATTGAAAAAAACCTAGAAAAAAATCAATAACCTCCTTGTGTATTGCTATAGATTAAAACAATGGTTTTGCAACCAAATAATAAGAAAAACTGTTATCTAGCTGGTTGCACTTGTTTTGTCCACTATGTTATTTAACTTTTCTAGTATTTTTAATTAATAATTCATTATTTTTTCTCTATTATTACATATAATAAATGTACATGCAACATTCTACATGTACAGTATTTAGTTTTTTCTTTGATTAAATCACAAAAATATTTTTTTCGCAATTTGTTTATTTTTATCAGCCAGTTGCAAATGTTTTATCCCATAAAGTACATGTAAAATAACGTGAAAATGTGCAAAATTTACGAATACTTGACCTGAACAGATACAAGCTCTTCGACCACCCCTTTCTACCCTACCAAAACGAAGGGTTTTATATAAAGAGAAGTTTTGTTATCAAATGTAACGATCAATAAACATTGAACACTGGTGTAAAACGACATTTTGCCATACTTTTTCCTATTTACGTTTGACCGTTATTTGTTCAGATAAAAAAACTTCGTTTGCATCCCCCTAGCGATATTTTAAAGCAAATCTTTTCTTAAAAGTATGTCGGAATCTATGTGAAACAACCCAATAAAGTCGGACACTGAAGCTTCAGCATTGTCCTAAAGCCAAAAGAACATCAAAAATAACGTAAAGCAGATTCCCATGGTAAAAAATGAATCGACAATGCTATAGTAAAAAACAAAATGAGATTTAATAGTCCAGAATATTCATAAACATAATACCAGACAGTAAATCATAATTTATGTTTTAATATATTTTTAGAATCAAGTTATGGATAGTGATTGATCACGAATTAAGTTCCTCCGCGTGGTGTCAACTTGGACACTTCTTTACTGGAAGATTATGCTAGCTAAGCTGGATAAAAAAAATCCTTGAAATTGTTGTCACATTTCATAGGACAGATAAAAGATGAGATTCCAAGGTTGTTTTTACATTAAATTAAGCTAAGTAGCAAAAGAAAATTGGGATCCCATTCAACTGCCTAAAATATCCATTTAAAAGCTTGAAAAATGATTTCTAGATACAAGTGTAGTTTGATTAACACTAGGATTAATAGATGACAAGTAAAGTTTAAATTTTCTTAAAAAGATGAGACAAAAACATTTTCTTTTAATAAAAACGCCCCATTTTACAAAATATTTATTGTTAGAATATCTTATGGTGAAGGTGATGAAGGAAATGAAACTTTGTTATCAAATGTAACGATTACCTATGGAGTTTTCAAGTGGAACGTTGGATACATATAGTTTTCCTTCAATTCTAAAACGCCATCCTTTGTAATCTTCATTTAAAGTATCACCAAGAGAAAAAGTCTTAATTCTAACAGTGAAACGAAAGCCTCGATTCTAACAAACAACCCATTGTAGAGAAGTTTATTTGGGGGGAAAATGTCTTTGAATTGAAGTAATACAGTAATGTTATTTGTTAAGGGTGGGTTTTTATTTTTCAATTGCTTTTTAAATTTGTCGAAATTTTTTCCAAGTTTGTTTTTTGTACAGTAAATGTGATATTAAAATCAAACACATCCTTCCCAAGAGATAGCATAATATAAACTATTGTATTGGCAACTTCAAGGTAAATAGAACGCAAGGTTTTCTAGAAATAAAAAGCTCAAAGATTGCTGTCTGAAATGTGAAGGAAATGTATCTGGTAAGCCATTGTTTACCACAGTATAACTGAAATATACTTGTATTTTTGTTAAAATAACAGAAGAGGAAGGCGATTAACACTGAAACGTACAAACTTTTGATCATAGTTCATTTGGAATGATTCTAAAAGAACAAAACCAAGTCGGAAAATAATTAAACTGAGTTCTTTTTCATCCCATTTATTCAAGACTGCATGAGAGATGATGTGCTTACTAAGTCTCTTGTCTGTACCATTTATTTAATGGCTTTTCACATTTTGTTTTATATCTTTCAACTCTATATAAAACCTCATGATTCCGCCAAATGGTCATACATCACTCAACAGCTTTCAAAACAATTGCTACTGCAGATGTTGAGCACAGTATATGGAATACCATAGGGTTCCCCCAGAAATTTCATTTTCAACTTCCCTGACTTATCCAGGTTTTAAAAAAATTTCCCTGACCAATGACCATGTGAAAAATTGAAATATTTTCCAAAATTGACACTGGAAAATATATTTTTTTAAATTTACTAATTTCCCATTTAAAATGAGAACATTTTGTAATCGGAAAATGTTAAAAATTTGTGCTCGGAAATAGTGGGAAATTTTGTCCTCAGAAAATGTGAAAAATTTGTACACAGAAAACCTAGAGAATTTTGAAAATTTGTACACGGAAAACGTGGACATTTTGCAAATTTTTACTTGGAAAACGTGAAAAATTTTGCAAATTTCTACTTGGAAAATGGGCCCTGAGCTAACCTTGTAGACGTATTAATTTTGGATCGCCATGACTGCGTTGAATTTCCCTGACTTTTTTCAAAATAAGCCATTCTTCCCCAACTTTTCCAGGTTTTCCTGGCCTGGGGGAACCCTGTACCAGTATGTGCGCTCCGTGTCGGCACTTTGATCTTTTTGAGGCAAAAAAACCCGACTGCAGCGCTGTGACGTAGTACGGCGGCAAGGGTCTATAATTAAAGTACTACGATGCGATATGATCCAATGCGATATCGTATCGCATGCGACGTGCCACGCGCTGGACAGTTTGAAAGGCTTAAAAGAATGTATCTATCGATTTTTTTTAACGAATTTTTCCACTCCGTAATTCAACATGTATAACCGTGGCAAATCTTGCCGAAAAATCCTCGCAATATACAGGGTTGCCACCACATTTGAAAAATCGACTTGCCTGACTTTTGTCCATTTTATTCTCATTTTTGCCTGACT
>JAQGAO010000682.1:0-30807 GCA_034697705.1 Ommatoiulus sabulosus | reverse complement strand
GATTATGCCTACTTCTACAGTGGATGTTAGGCATGAAGATATGGGACACCAGATGCGAGTTAGAAGATTGATTGAAATAAGAAATGAAATAAGAATACACAGTATACGGAATACTGTGCACGCGACCTGCGATGCGATTCTCATCGATATTTAATGCGTGTTTCTAGTCCATGTGAAAAATCGCCTCAAAAAAAGGGTCGACTGCACATACTGGTATTTCGTACACTGTGCTGAAAGCGCCGTTCTATTCAGGGCTGGGGACCAGAGTGGCGTAAAAGATTGTAAGGCTAGTTCCTCAGATATTCGCGAGAGGAGCTAATTAGTGAAAGGATCAATTGCAATTGATTGTCATGTGAATGTCCATGAGAAATTCCTCAATTGTAATTTTTGAATTGCTATCCATTTCTTACCAGGAATCTATACAATGTTTAGTCAGTTAACTTTTGCATTAAATTCTGATGGCAATAAAATAATTGCAAATTCAGTAATTTAGATAACTTTAATTTAAAAAAATGTTCCTTTTTCAATTTATAATACAATAACAATGGAATGGAAGTGTCGTTATCATAACCCGACATCCTTAACTATTACACTGTCACTTTGACATTTCGCTCATGTATAATCCCATTCTACTTCGTCATGTTTAACAAACACTAAAGTATGGTATGTTGGTATTTATTCAGAGAGGAACATTGCCACCCCTGTTGGAAACCGAATTCAAACTCCATCTCCCAGTCTTTCAATGATTAGTCAGATTGATTCCTCAAATTCTGTATCAGTAAATGTTCACGGAAATCAATCGGGTAGTCATGCAGGATTTCAACACCTTCAACAGAACTCCTCTCATCAACACGGTCAACAAAGTGTCCCTGGCAGTCCTCATATTTTGAGCCATTTGGCACTACAAGAGGCTCTTAATGAAAGAACAAAACCAGGCACAGTGCCTGATGGCAATACTGGCAGTCCTCGTGGTTATGTCTCAACTGCACAAAGTCCAGATGGACATGGAATTTTGCCTGGAAGATTAAGAAACCAACCAACCATTGAAAGTGCTTCAAAAGATAAAAAGACTGGATCACGTAATGATTTTGACCAAGACGACACTAACAACATGCGATCTTTATCTGATTCCCATCAGTTAATTCCAGGAAGTATTTCGGATAGTTCAGATCATCCAAATACATCGGACATCCAATCTGATTCTAAAACGCCTCCTAATCATCAAAGTTCAGCCAACTCCTTAAATGTCAGAGGAAATTTGCATTTTGGAAGTGAAACGCATCTACAGTCAACATTATTGGCACATACAGGCCATACCCCACAAAGTACAGCAAGCATTAGTGCCGGCTCTCATCTAGTCAGCACTACTTACACAACTGGAAGTTCTCAAATTTTGAATAGTTTTTCGAACATTGGAAATTGTCCACCGGAAGCTACTCGTTTACAAGGTTTTATAGGCAGCAACATTAGGCCTAACAATCCTGGAGTTGCGCACGATTTCAACAATTCGCGACTATCTTTAAATCTCTTTGCTGGCAACAGTCCCAGCCATGTTGGATATGGAAACAGTGCGGGAAATCAAATTAATACTGACAGTATAGATAACCCCCAATCGTCAGATAATTCAACTGCAGGCGTCAACCTTCACCATCAAGAAAATCTGAAGTCTGGGGGAAATTTCAACACTCCAGGCAGTCAAATGGATAGGCCTGTTTCTAGCCCTCATGGCAGTGGTATTCAGTTGCAACAACACCCTGGAAATCCTCATGGTTTAGGAAATACACGTGGTGGAAATAATCATCCAAATCCCATGAATATTCACGGTAATGACAATCATCAAAACCCTGGACGCCCTCTTAGTAGTGGCAGCAGTCCACATAATCATGCAAATCATATTGTAGGCATTTCTGGAAATCTACATTCTGGACCAAGAACAAATCCTGGAAATCCATATGGTGGAGGCATTCCTCCTAACCATGGAAATCTGGTTAATCCTCATAACACTTCAAGCGCACATGGTTCTGGAAATCCCTATCGGGCTGAACATCCTGGCAACCCAAATGGCGGTGACAATATTCAAAATCCAGGAAATCCCCAAGGCAATAATCGACGTGTTCATGGAAATCTACCTGGAGGAAGCTGTGATGCTGTCCGACATATAATTGGAACTTCATCCATTTGTTCAGCATTTTCTAACTCTTTTTGGTCCCATAAAAAGACGAAAAAAAGAAATAAAACCAAGGAACATGACAGCGATGAACATGATGGAGAATTTTATTTCTACAAACCATTAACTTACGAAGAAAAAATGAATCTTTCACTGAGCTTTACTGCACTCAGAGGTAGCACACGTGGCTACAAAAGCCATACTATAACAAAAAATCTTCTTGAAGAAGATGAAAACAATCAATTTAAAAATGAGGACAATAATTCCAAACTGGTTTCAGCAATTTATTCGGATAAAAGCAGGATTAATTTCGAAAAAATCCCTGTTAGTCATCTTGAATGCAGCAAAGAGAAGCAATATAAGTTTGGGATTAAAGGCAATACGACCTTCTCTGGGAATAATCGATCTAATTTACTCTGCACAGAGATCGCTGATGGGGAGCCTTTTAATAGCGTCCAAAGAAACTACCTACAAAGTCCTGGAAGCAGTGGAGTAGTTCCACCCAATTCTGGAAGCAGTGACGACATCCCTTTTAATCCCAGCAATCATGGAGGCAGTCCTCATGATCCAGATGAAATCGATCACAATTCTCAAGATGATAATGAAAGTATAGGCACACCTCTTGTTCCTTGCTTGCTCAGTATTGGAAGTCATGAAATGGACCCTCATTACTTTTGGAATAAAGCAGACAATATACTTAGGAGGCATGCAGATTTGGACAGTCCAGAAAATAACGAACCCAGTTCACTACATCAGCTTAGAAAACATGGCATCATTCCACCTAACCCTGCAAATTGTGAAGACATCGCACTAAGTCCTGGAATTCATAGACCTGTAGAAAACCTTCTTAGCTCTGATGATACTAAAGATGAGCTTTACAAACTTGAGGAAAATTGGGAAAACTCTGAAGGCAAGCAAGATATTCCTCCTATTCAGTCAAACTGTGACGTTTATCCACTTCTTCATGAAAACGATGATTTTCCATGCAAACCACAACCGAACATACCTGTAACCTTTGAAGACATTCCACATGATCAAGAATTTATTTTAAGCAAGCCACGTTTTCTTGGAATTGATAGGGATTCCCTGGACATTCCCAGAAACCATGACAGCAATACAATTATTCCTGGAACAGGTTTACCAGGTGGAATAAATCCAAGCAGTCCTAATAACATTGGCCAAATAAGTTCTGAAAATATGGATGACAGCATGCTAAACATTGGAAACAATGAAGATAGTTCTAGCATTGAAGAAAAATGTCGAAATATTTCTGAAATAATAGAAGACATACCATACATTCCGGATATCAATGACGAAAAACCAAATCATCATGAAATCCATAAAATCATCTTGCATTCAAAAATTAATGGAAAGTGTCCAGGTAACTCACTAATATTGGAGAAACTTCCCCAGAATGGAAACGTGCAAAATCCGTCGATCAGTGGGGAACGTCCAGATAGCCTTGGAAAAAATGACAGCAACCCACTTTATCCTAAAATAAATGGAGGCATTTCACATAATCCCAGCGGCAGTGAAGCTGTTTCATTAACTACTTTAGGAACAAATGGTGATAACACACAGAACTCTACAACGAACGACGGAAATTCCCAAAATTCTGGGAGCAGTGAAGGGAATTCTCAGAATAATAGAAACAGTGACAGCAATTCAAATGAATCTGGAAGTGGCAGTGGCTCTTCCCAAAATCCTGGAAATAATGGTGACAGCATCCAGGCGCCTGGGAACAACGGAAATGGAGTATTCAACCCTGGAGACAATGGTGACAATCCAGATAATCCTGGAAACAACGGAGATAACCCACATTACCCTGGAAACAACAGAGATAGTGCACATAATCCTGACAATAAGGAAAATGCTGGTAACGATGAAAGTAATACAGAAAACAATGAAAGCAAACCTCAGGATTTAGGGAATGATAACACCAGTAATCCAATTAATCCAGATAACAATAAAGACAATCCACATGATGGGAATAATTCAGAGTCCACTACTGCAAATATCAATAGTCATCGAAGTCCTGGAAATAGAGAAGACTTTTCTCATATTCCGGAAAATAAGGACGACTTCCCATCGCGTTCAATAAGCAATCAAAGTGAACCCTATGATCATGGACACCGTGGAGGCAATTCAGCTAGCAGTGATAACAATGAGGGAAACCAAAAAGAGTCGGCAGGCAGTGAAGAGCACTCCCAAAATCGCACAAGTTCTGAAAATATTGGAGGTAATTCCGAAAATCCTGTCAACAATGATAAAAATCCATCAAATCCTGCAATTGGGGACAACAATCTGCCATCTCAAATTCCTGGAAACAATGGAAATATTCAGTTTAGCAATTGTGGCAGCAATGAATGCGACCCGTTTAATTCTGGCAACAGCGATGGCAAATCATTTGAATCCGGTGAAGCGAAACAAGACGATCCTACAAAGAAAGGTGACAGTCCAACTAGCAGTGGTAACCATGGACGCAACGAAGATAATTTTCAAAATGTTAGCAATCGTCTAAAACAAGAGATTGTCGAAGACAGTTTAAATAATCTTGAATGCATTGGATCTGACTCTCATAATACTGGAAACATTGTAGGCGATTCCATCCATTTGACTAACAGCAAGGCTGGTTCGAAGTCCGAGGGAGGTGAAGGCCTTGCCAGTAATTTCAGAGACAATAGAAACCCCAATCTCGATCCTGCAGTAGTTATCAATAACCCGCATAATCCTGAAAATACAGCAAGCCTTCAATGTGGCGCTATAAAAACTGAGGAGGGTTTTTTCATACCCGATGATGGGCTAGATCCTGGGAATTTGCAAGCTAGAAGTAGCATACATTTTCCTGAGGACCCTTCAAAAGAGAAAGGAAACCTAGTAAAATCTCAAAATTTTACTGATGTTCAAGGCACATTGCTGTCTGGAAATCCTCCTACTCCAGCCGCTTTGAGAAGCTCCATAGGACCTCAACCAGAACAGGGCGACATGAATGTAAATCGCCATTCCGAAAGTCGTCAATTCTTAGACAAAGATGGCCGCAACCTGTACGGTCTTCAAAGCACTGAAAGGACTTCCTTTCCTTTAAGGCATTTTGGAAATATTCCAAATCCAAATTTTCAAATCAGCATGAAGAGCTCAGAATCTTCAAATCCTTCGACACATGTTGGTGATGGACCCATTGCCAAAGACCTGCAATCTAATCCAAGTTTGCATTCCGGAGCTTTACAATTGCCTGGTTACCTTTCCAATCTTCAAAACTCCCGAGATGCCACGGTTAATCCTCGCAATTTTCCTGCAAGCCTTTCTCTGCAAAATGCTAAAGTATCTGAAAAACCGCTGGCCGACAATAACAAACGTTCTGAAAGCGATTCCGGTGATCGACAAACTTCCGAACAGCAAGGGATCACACGAGTAAATCTTCCTAGTGCTAACATCGGCGAAAAAGTTTTGAATGAAAGTCCACGCAATTTCCAGAACGTTCAGCCATCACGAAATTTCATCTGTTCACAAAATCTCAGCCTCGGTGATAATCTGGATTTGGGTTGTTCAAGTCAGCCGACCAGCATTTCCGTTCAGAGGAAACAAATTTCCGACAATGTAACTGGCCCCACTTCTGAAAATAGTGTCCGCAGATCATCTCATACATCTCCTACGGATTTGCACAGTCTCTTGGAGGATTTTGGACATTCGTCGCAGGCGAGCGAACTGCTACGCAATAATACAACTGAGAACACTCCTTCGACGCAATCATATGGCAACTTTCAACCAGCTTCAACCCTTGGTATTTTTTCTCGCAGTGTATCCGCTACATCTGGCCCCCAAATCAGCAGTGAAAACGTGTATGCTCGACAACTAGGTGCTGTACCAGAGGACAGGGTTGGTTATACCGCAGTCCAGCCCCCTACAGGAGCCTATGGCAGTCCAGCTGTTTGCATGGCCCATGTTGTTACAACAGTTTCCCAAGATGTACGTTACTCGCAGCCCTCTTCTGTTGGAAATACGTCTTCTGCATATGTTCTTTCCAATGTCAGTAGCTATACAAGTCAAGCAGGGGCTCCGCGTGTTGCCTTTGCTGTTGGAGCAAGACCTGGAGGAATGATGGTCCGCGTTCCATTGTCAGTGGCTCAGAGACAAGGCCTCAACTCGCAAGTAGTAACAACGGCAAGCCAAAGACCAGATTTACAGCAGTCCTTTTCACCCCAATTTCGTGGCATGGTTGGCAACCAGAACTTGATTTCACAATCTAATTTGCGCCTAGCATTTTCGAGAGGCATGCATTTGCCCAACAACCAACGTTTTGCAGTGACCGACCAGATTGGGCAACCACCCATTCAAATGCCACCACGACCAATGGCAAGCCTTCAGAGGCCTGGTCCACCATTTGTGCCCAGACAGCCTCCGGTACATTCTGTAGCTCAACCCATGCAGGGCAATGGTAACCGATGTGCTTTTCTGCCCAGCGGTGTTCTTCGAGTTTCCCAGGTCGGCCTTCCAAACTCTGCAACATCTTCCTTACCCAGTTCTGTTGCACATTGTTTACCTTCTTCCTCTTCATACACCGTGATGTCGTCAACTGCCACCACACAACCGTCGTTTTCATCTGCTCAAGATTCTTCCACAATGGCAGCGCAATCCTATATAGCATCTCCAGTCCCAACCATTTCGCCTTCCTCAAGCTCTTCTCAATCTACCGATACGCTCACTAAAGAACAACCAAGAGTAGAGGTCAAATTGGAGTCAACTGGAAGCCCAGATTGTTTGCTATCCATCAAACAGGTAGGAAACTGGTATCATTTGTTTTAACTATTTCCCTATTTGATATACATGTGATATGAAGTTGATAGAAAGTGACCGTTAAAAGCCAAAGTTATTTTTTGTCAAAACTTGCCATTTTTAATTTTGGGCCAAAAAAAATTGCATATGAGAATGATGGTTATCTTAGACTCATGTTCTAAATCTTTGTGGTGAAAGCCATTTTGGCATGTTTCACACTAACATATCTCAGTTTATAAAAACAAATTGAGATGATTTCCTGTTACTAATTATTCTTGGTCTTATTCCCATTATTAACTACACTGTATGTGTTTAGGACTGCATGAATTATTGCAAGTTTTAGTTTTAATTATGTAATAAGATGTTATGAAAGCTCAAACACAATTTATCATTATAACTGGAATATAGGTGCTTCTTTTTCAGTTGACTGTTTGGTGCTGTTATTATTCCAGGACTAAGCCAAATATATTGCAAATTCTTTGCAAATTTGCAGTCTCGTTAAAACTTTCTAATCATATTTTTTTAGTATACGTTTGTATTAATTTGTATTTTGTGTTAGTTAGTTTGTTATTCCAATTGGGAATGATTTGCATCTAAATCTATAAAAAAGTTTCAATTTTAGCTTCTGTCTATGTGCATGCCTGAAGCAAAGGATGCATGCAAAACCACCCCATAAATTGAATTTGGCTGAGGCACTTACTGGAAATTATATCCATGATTGCCTCATACTGCATAACCTTTATCTTGCAGGAAGTAAAATCCGATACAGTTAAAGGGTATAATATGGGGAATATTAATATAGTAACAAAATCTGGTGATACACCATTTACAAGCTGCGCTTTTGCAAGAGGACAGCCCCCAGTGGGCATTAGTACCATCTCACGTAGTCTTTGTACGCTGGAAACGAAAAAGGTTGCCCAGGACAACAAAGCACCGGGTAACTTAATAAAAAAAAGTTGTCGTAATCTTTCTTAATGTGTTGCTCGCTCTTTTGCTAAAGCATGGCTGAATGTATTTTACTTCAGTTGCTTTTGGGGATAGAAGAACCCCAGATAATCAAGAAGGTACACCTCAGAATGCTCTGCTAAAGCAGCTTTTGCAGACTTGCCAACCCCAATCCAATCCAAGTTTGTCTAAAAAATTAGCAGATGTAAGTTGAGCGCTATTCACGGTGTCTGCTCGACTTTTCAATGGTGGATGGCTCATATTTGCTTTGGGATTTTACTGAAATTTGCAATTAATTACAGGACAGTAATTTGGACTCTGTCCATGTGCCTACCACACCAACCACTCCTGAACAACAGCAATCCAGGTTAGGAGTGGCCCTTAAAATGCTGAGTGGTTCTGAGAAGGGAAGGACAGATGAAACTTCAAACCTAGAGAGACCTCAGGACGAAAGGAATCTGTTTGGTAATTGATACAACCTGACAAGTTATATTTCGTCATATAAATTCATGTACCATTCACGAACCACTGTTTCTACGACCCTTTAGATACGAGGCAAATGCAAGGGAACGAAGAGATTGCCAAACCTGCTGCAAAACGTAAACAAAGTGGACAGGCGAAAAGGCAGCCAAAACCAAAAACAAATAAGGAGGGGGCTCCACCTAAAAAGCGTCCTCGCAAAGGCTCATCTGCTAAGCCACCAGAAGAAAGTTACGATTCATACATGGAATCGACTATGGTGCAGTTGTGCGCTTTGCCTGCTCTCCGTATTTTAGAACCTGCTGTTCAGACTAGTTTTAATATTTGTCCAACATTTGGCAGTGGCAATCTCAATTCATGTATGAAGGATATCAAATTTCTTCTGTTCTGGTTAATATTCATTCTGTTTCTGTATAATTAACTCTTTGACTTATTTTCTAGCGGAAAGCAAAATAAAGGGAACCTATGGCAATTGCACTTATCAAAATCATGTTGATTTTTACTCTACCGCACCTTTTGGCGATCATCCACCTACACCAGCTGTCAGTCTACCTCCTACACCTCCTCCTGTTAGAGGCTTCTACGATGAAGAATTTCCTTCAAACAGTCGTGGTAAGATGGTATTCGCAATTGCTGAAATTACTTTCTTAGCAATACATTAAGTGAATATTTTCCATATATAAAATATTCAAAATTTTGCAATCAAGGTTTGAGGTAATGTACAGACCTCGGCTTTTTAAGCAATTTTGTGCATTTGATAACCAGTGGTAAAGTTTGAGATGTAAATTTTTTTTTGTTGAATAATGGTTGAAATATAGGACAAATTACTGCCATAGAAAAAATAATGTAATGTCCTCGCCAGCTTTACATGCCCGGTAGCCGCAAAAGTGCCCAAACATGAAGCTGACAAATTTGGTAAAGGGCAGGATACTTCCAGATAAAAGCCAACATGTCTAAGGAAATCAGTTGTTGCTAACTATAATAATAATATAATAATCTAATGGAACTGTACACCACCATGACATTTCACAACCAAGTAATTACAAAAGGAACGGTTCACATTAGTTAATAATGGAGGCGGTTTCATGTCCACGGGAGAAAGGCAGTACTCCCTCAGCAGGAGTGAGAACAATTGTCAAATCCTCCCTGACGCAATGATCGTTGGTTATTAATGGCGGATTTGACTGGTCCAAAAATTCTGCACAGACTTATGCCTCACCTTGTAGTCTACACCGGTGTGCCCAGTCGAATCCACCATTACAGGTACTGTATATCAGAAATGACATGCGGGCATTCCCGCCAAATGGTAATAAAAAAGTTGTTTTTCTTGGCGGGTAACCAAAGAAATCTCACGACCCTGGGTTTTGACAATATTAAAATATTAATGTATAAAGTATTGTAATTAATGATAATCCTAAGAAATACATATATTCGATTGTATTTTTAGGAGCAATGCAGGATCATGGTGTTTCTATTGGGCCAGATCCTAGACATCCCATGGAAATACCTCCGTGCATTCCAACACCACCTCCATATTTAGACAAACTTGGCAGGTAATTGAAAACAAAGAATGGAATTTTGATTGCTGAATGAATGTGTACATTTTTTAAACTTTGTGTTTGTAAATGCTTATTTAGGGAAGCGGGATCTCCTGACACAATTATTTCTTCATCGTCTCCTGAATGCGCAATATTTGATCCACCTTACAAATATCCTGGGCTCAGGTTCATTGAAACAGACAGCTCCAAAGAGGATGGTGACATAAGTTCTTCACCAGTTATACCGCTTTTTGCTCCTATTCCTATTAGAGGTAATTTAACGTTTTCATTGTATGACACCATGATAAATATAAGCAGTGGAGCTATTTTGTTTTAATATAATTGTTTGTTTATAGCTCGGCCTTTGTTTATTGAGGAAAAATTGAAGGATTTCTATGATTTTGATGATGACGATGAGGATCTAGGCATGAAGGTAAGCCCTTTGTTTATTCGTTTTTGTAGATCCAAAAAATATTTACATGTAATTATAACATTCAAAAACGAAATTTTTTTTATTCATTTTATATGATGTTTTTATCGTGGTTTTCCTGATTGTTTTTAATTATTAGGATAAGGAGAATTTGTCAATTGGGCAGTATAGAACAGAGAAAGAAGTTATGATGCTTAAATCAAAATTGGGAATTTCGCCTCCGTCCCCATTGAAGGATTCTGGCAATGTTGCTATAACTCTGACCTTAACGTCAGCAGCTGCTGAAGATATCCGCGGAGTGCTCTCTGCGGTAGCTGGTTTGTTAAAAATTCCAATTCCACTTTCATTTGAAATAACGGAACGAACGGCCACTCCACCTAGCCAGAAACTAGGCCTATACAAAATAGGTTTGTATTCATTCTGGATTATAATTTCAAAGTGCTTATGTAATATTTTTACGAATGCATGTTTAATCTAAATATGTGCAGAACATAATCTACAAGTTAAAAACCTTAATTGAATCCTTTAATACATTTAAGTAATATAAACTCCACGTTTTTTTAACAGGGAGAACCTTGTCTACAAATATTCATTCCATTATTAATGGACAACCCAGATTTTGTCGCCATTGTGATGTTGTCGTTTTAAACGCTGGCATTCGTAAGAAGTTGTCGGAGCTACCATTTTTAATTAAGGATGAACAGGCATGATATTATTTGGACAAAAATGTTATATTGTGGCAAATTTGTGAATTAAAAGTCTGAAATTAACTTTGGTTGATATTCTTCTTCATAGGAAGAAGATGAAATAATTTTTTGCAGCACCAACTGCTATTATCAGTTTGCACTCACTCACCGCACCTTAGATGCATCGACTGACAAGGTAATTTTTAAATTTATATTGCGACCATCTGAATACTGCAAAGTGTGAACATTTTTACATTGTGATGTTTTTATTTGATCATAAAGGAAACTGCTACAGTGTTTGATCGCATCAATCTGTTTGGCCCTATTCGACCCAGACCCCAAGAGAGCAAATCGCCTACCAGAGTTAGTCCCACACTAAAAGAAAAATCAACAATTAGTGTAGATGATACCTCAAAAGAAAAGGCGGATGTAAGCCATGCTTTGATAATTAAATATTGAATCTTTGTAAACATTATTTCGATATTTTTTAAATTGTTATATAATACCCAGGAAAAGCATGAGGATGGCTCACTGACTAAGGACGAAGATGATGAGGATGATTCTAACGATAATGCCAAATCTGCAGATGTAACTGCAATAAAGAAAGAACCAACAAGCCCAAAGAATGTTACAGTTAGCAGTTCTGGTGCAAGAGTTCGAAAGCTTAGCGAAAGTAGCAAGGACAGCGATATGTCTGATGTAAGTAGTGATTTACATGCATGTGCATCAAAGTTTATTTAAAATACATCTGGATTCATTTCTAACACCATTTATATAGGCAGTAATCATATTTTAATATTCTATAAACAATGTTTCAATACCTTTTATTAGGAGCCTTTAGTCAAAAAATGGAAGGAGCTGAGATGGAAATATTTCAATATCAGTGGTTTGCCTGCAGGGAATTTCAACAAGTCTCGAGATGAAGATATTGGCCAGGTAGTGCCTGTAGCATTTTGTAATAGAAAGTAAAAAACTGTTTGAATGATGCATATGTTAAAATGTTCATTTTCAATGCCAGATCATGGATCGGACACAAATTTGCATTAAACCGAAAAAGATACCGGCTGATTCCAGAGCATGTGTGTTATGTTTGGAAATGGGTGATGGCTTGACTGATGGCGCTGCGAGGTACTAATTTCTTATATATATGTATAACATATATATATCTTATAGAGGTTGATAAGTATTAGGCTTTTTTGTCATTGGATTGATTAATGTGTGAATATTTATCCTAGATTGTTAAATATGGATGTTGACAAGTGGATCCACCTAAACTGTGCCTTGTGGTCTGCAGAGGTATATGAAACAGTGAACGGGGCATTAATGAATGTGGAAAATGCTCTTAGGCGTGGCCTGTTACTGGAGTGCTGCGCATGTCACCGCAAAGGGGCCACATTGGGCTGCTTTAGACCTCGGTGCACAAATGTCTATCATATAGCTTGTGCCATTAAAGAAAAGTGTATGTTCTTCAAAGATAAGGTAGGATACAGTTCATTGTTAAATTTACAGAAATATTTTTAATTCTAGGGGAATTCAAAACTGTAGTTGCTCACTAGCAGTTGTAGCAGTAAGCAACTGGTTGGAACTGGTTTGCTGACCTGTAGATGCCGCTAAGATGCAGTTACATCTAGGTCAAGAAAGTACTGCCACCTGGGAACAAAATCACCAAACAAAAAACCGTCGGCAGATCTTCTTGGTGGCAGTACTTCTGTTTAGGCAATTGGAATACCGGATTCTTTGACCTAGATGTAAACGCATCTACAGATCAACAAACCAGCTCATACCGCTTGCTTACTGCCCCCACTGCAGGTGGCAACTACATTTTTGAGTTCCCCTATTATTGAATAGGCAGGTTTTTATGCGCATGTTATACTTTTTAGACCCGTAAACATGTTGCCCTTTGCTACAAGTAGAAGTTTCAAAATTCTACTCAGAAATGAATCTGATTTAGATAAACTAAGCCAGGTACTTTGACTTCTTTTGTATTATAACATTTTAAAATGTTCTTTTATAGACCATGATTTGTCCAATACACATTCCAAAGCAACTTCCTCCAGAGGTCAAAGAAAACGAGTTACAGTCTTTGGCAGTTTTCAGGAGAGTTTACATCAACCGTGATGAGAACAGACAGGTTGCCAGGTTCGTAAATTATTTTTGCCATTTAGTTATATTTGTGTCAATTTAATTGAAAATCCATTTTAATTCATGTTTCCTTCCATTGTTTATTTAAATAACAGTGTGATGCATCGTGCTGATCAAAATTTCCTGCTAAGAGTTGGAAGCTTAATTTTCCTATCTATTGGTCAGTTATTACCTCATCAACTTCAGGCCTTCCACAATTCCAGCTTCATTTATCCTGTAAGGTCAAAGACATTAAAATGCTTAATAGTATTATTGAAATTTTACTCATGATTTTTCTTTCACATCTTATTAGGTTGGCTATAAGATAATTCGCATGTATTGGAGCATGAGGCATATCGGAAAAAGATGTCAATACGTGTGCACCATACAAGATTGTGATGGACGACCAGAATTCAAGATCCATGTGAAAGAGACTGGACATTCTGATCTTGTTCTTAGTGACAGCACACCACGAGGTAAATATATCTTGGTTGCATAGTGTGCTTGTGACTAAAGATGTAGTTTTTTATCATTTTGTTAAAAAGAATTGCATGTGCATGTTTCTTTCTCTAGAGGAAACTTGTTACCTATTTATCCATGAAATTGCACTATATCTCTAGTATCTGCCTGGTGCGATGAATGGCAGTTGAGTTTGAATAAGGAGAAATGCTTTCTAATGCTCTTCTCCAGTAGAACGAATACTATGCCTCCTAAATACGTTTTGGGTGGGGTTCCACTCACTGTTGTTGATAATGTCAGATATCTCTGATAATCTTTTTTGGAAACATCATTTAACCAAGATTATTGGAGCAGCAACGCACTTTCGGGAATGTCCAGAAAATGGAAAGGAAACTGGCTATGCAACTCTGGTTTGCCCTGTGTTGGAATACTGCGTTCCTATTTGGAATCCTCATTAGATGAATCAAATTCATGAACTTGAAATGGTCTAATAGAGAGCTGCCATATTTGTTACGGGCAATTTCCAATATTTGGCGAGTGTGATAGAAATGCTTCACTCTTTGAATTGGGATTAATTAAGGGCTAGACGTGAAATTTTATCGCGGGATTGTTAAAACGTTTTAATGTTCCTTGCAATTCGCATCTCGTTTCCCATATTTTCATGTATAATCACTCTAGAAGTAAGCATAACCATTCTAAATCCTTGACCGACCTCTGTGCTAAGATGGATGCTTACTTCTGGTCCTTTTTTTGCATGCAATTAGATGATGGGATAATCTTTCTAGAATTAGTTCAGATTTCTTTCAGACTGTATGCTACCAAGTTGAATTGAATTGAAACAAAGTGGAACTTAATATGGCGAATGTGTTGCCATTTGTTCCTGGAACCATAAACTTTTGTGTAAACAATTTATGTAAAAAAACATTAAATAAAACAATTTATTTATACAAATGGCAGCAATTAGCAAAAAAAGTTCCTTTATGTTTCCTCTAGTGTGCACATAGCATAAAACTTGCTATCAACCAAATGTTATGCATTGCGATGTCTGCAAATGGAAGTTTAGGTTTCCATAAAATTTTACTTATGGATATATGCGGTATTGTAATTATAACATGTAGGCTATCATGTAGATTAAATTTTGAGGTTATGTCAAAAGTCT
Source organism: Ommatoiulus sabulosus (assembly GCA_034697705.1). Classification (NCBI taxonomy): domain Eukaryota; kingdom Metazoa; phylum Arthropoda; class Diplopoda; order Julida; family Julidae; genus Ommatoiulus; species Ommatoiulus sabulosus. The sequence continues at coordinate 16,049 of JAQGAO010000682.1, read as the reverse complement.
TTGGGTTATTGGATATGTTGCATAATGCCATGATATCAATGCTTTACACCCAAAACATAACTGAAACAATGTGAATTTCATGAATGGTAATATCATTACGATGCATATTACATGTTGTTTTTATAGTTGTTGCAGTCCAGTACTAAAAGATTTTTTTTGTTCAGGTGTTTGGCAACAAGTACTTGAACCTATTGATAATATGCGGCGGCAAGTAAACGCCATCAAAGTATTTACAGCATTCATCACGGGAGAAGATCTTTACGGGCTAAACGAACCATCCATCCTTCGTGTTATTGAATCGGTAAATTCAAGTTTTCTCACATATCATGCTTAATATTTATTATTAAGGCATTCGTTTTACCTTATCTTCATATTTTCAGTTGCCTGGTGTTGAATCACTAGTAGATTATAATTTCAAGTATGGGCGATCGCCATTATTAGAGTTGCCTTTGGCTATAAATCCCACGGGGTGTGCTCGCGCAGAACCCAAATTGCGCACCCATTTCAAAAGGTAGAAATTATTTTCCAATTACTTTAAATCTTTTGACAGTGAAACATGGACTTAACTGTAATATTTTGTAGACCTCACACGCTCCATACCAGTAGCTCGTCAAGGTCATCTTTTCAAACAGCAATTACAGGACTGGAAGCAGCGTGCCCTTACACCAAGCAGTTTGTGCATTCGAAATCGTCACAGTACCGCAAGATGAAAGTTGATTGGCGCAATAATGTTTACCTTGCACGTTCTCGAATCCAGGTATTTTTTAATTCATTCTTCACCATCCACAGGAAGTGTAGAAGTGTTACCCAGCCTAAATTGGTTTATTGAAGGTCTTTGTGTGATTTTATTTCACGTAGGGTCTTGGTCTATATGCTGCTCGTGAAATTGAGAAACACACAATGGTTATCGAGTATATTGGATTACTCATTCGAAATGAGGTGTCTGAATTACGGGAAAGTTTCTATGAAGCCCAGGTGAGAAATAAAAAAATGTAACATGTATTGTTTAAATATGTTCAATATACGATATTTACATTGGCAATTCTTTTAAACATTACAACATTTAAAAATGTGCTGTCTTTCTATATTTTAACACAGAATAAGAAACTTCTGTTACTTATGTTTTTTGTTAATTTTCTTTTTTAGAATCAGCATATCTATATGTTTCGGCTGGACGAAGGACGTGTCATTGATGCTACCATGTCTGGTGGGCTTGCCCGGTATATCAACCATTCCTGCAACCCCAATTGTGTCGCTGAGGTTGTCCAAATTGATCGTGACAATCGAATAATAATATTTGCTAATCGGCGTATTTCAAGAGGAGAAGAGGTAATTTGTTATGTATTTCATTTCATTCAAATATTCCTACACTATGTTCTGTTGATATGGTGTAATTTAACATTTCACTTTTCTCTGATTTTTAAATGTTAATTTTATATTTAATTTTAGTTGACGTACGACTACAAATTTGATATTGAAGATGATCAGCATAAAATTCCATGTTTATGCGGAGCACCAAACTGCAAGAAATGGATGAATTGATCACTGTGGCAGTGCTTTTTCAGTACTGTTACAAAACTTGTAAACTAAAGCAAAATCTTTGTAATGTACACTCGTTGACATCATTTGTAAATTTTTTCAGATTGCATTTTGTACAGACAATAAACCTGAAGCACTCAACTTGTTAAAAATATCATAACAAGGTCATGTAAAATTTTAGTAGCTTTCATCAGGTATGTTACCAAAGATGCGCAGGTGCAATTTTTTTAATTTTGTGTATATACCAACCACTTGTGTGTATCCCGTAGCATTGCATCCTTTTAATATTCATTCTTTCATGACCTTCCTCGTTATTGTTGCTGTTTTTATTATCCCATAATCGAATATAGTATCTATATAAGTAGCTTATAGATACTGATTGCTTTAGAACCCATCATTTCACTGGGAATATTGTTTTAAACATTCTCAGTGAAACTTTTTTTTGGATTCCTTTTGTACACATGTTTATAATCACTAATCTTTGTACATGCTAGTTCCTCTTGTTGAATAACCTTTTTTATGTTATAGGAAATGCACAAATCTTTGGTAAAGCAGGGTGATATTTTCATTCACTGTTTGTTGGTTGTTTCATTTTGGATATTGTTAAACACATTGATTTACCATGCACATCAAGTGCCCTTATAATAATATATGTATATACATCATATTGTATTATGTGTATGTATATATATTGTACCATCATTTTATGCTCAAAAATGTACACCCATGCTGGTTAATGCTATTATAAGCACTTAGAAGGTCAGTAGCATGAGCAAACGTCATGCGCGTTTTTAATGATAGTTCAGCATATCATAAAGGAAGTTAAGAATTTCAACTTGTCCTTTGCACTTGATCGCTTTAGATAATTATCGGAGTTTATTGAGACTTGACTGGAATTATTTTTCGATTTGCTAAATGCTTTATCAGTCCATTCTAGTCCATTTTAATGACAGTGGTGATGCTTCCTGTTCTGATAAACTATTTGTTCTAAAAATTCCTGTGCATCCAGCCATTAGCATTTACGTGTTAAACATTTCTTCCTTGTAAGGCTTAGCTCTTTTTCATTACATCATTTCTTCCAAGTAGGATGGCGCTTTGCCTATTTTTGATTCATTGCTGGGCATTAAGCTGCACTTTCTATTCTACTAGCACGTGCACATTTGCACTATTTTCATTAAGAGAAAGAGAACTATTTTATTGTATTTGCCCAAATTTTTGGTGCTTTTTATATGGAAAATTTAACAATGGTTGTGCACCGTTTATTTAATCTTTTATGTTGTTTTATTAATCACATTAGTGATCATCCCACCTGCACATGGGATGTTTAACAAATTTGAGAAGATATTTCATTTTTAAACATTCCCCTCACGTTAGTCTAAAATGTGTAATTTTATGTTTTCAACTGTACTTTTCATTTGTCCAATTTGTGTAATTACTGATTTTGGCAATGATCTGCCAATGTAACCCTTGCAGCCATGTATTTCATTGTATATTATGAAAGCTGTTTGTAAATGAAGACTGCTCTTGGTTGACTGGAGTATGTATCTATGCAGTTCAGCCTTGAAGAAGTGGCATTTTTCTCATACAAATTTAAGGCAAGATAATTCATCATGTATCATATATATAAACAGAAACTGAACTTTGTTTTTTTTGTTGTGCAATTTTATTACTGCAGTATAGGTGAAATTGAGAGGAAAGCATACATTTACCACCCACATTTTTAAAGTGGGGATTAAATATTTCTGGTATCGCAGGTCCAGGGTGAAAAAATACAATTTACATGTACTGAATGTAAATTTTAGACAGGCTTATCAAAAACCAACATAGTGTTTTTAGGGAATTTGAACTTGTTGGCAAAAGTGTTCAACAATGTCTTCCAGACTTTTTAGGTCGCTGCTTCCGTCCTTCCACCTCTTTACACTAGATAGAATGATAATTTTTTGCATTTTAGCAACAAAAGATCTAAAATCTAGGGCGCTGTATCTGCATATGTGGCCACATCACGAAAAGAGGAGTTAGCTTTATGACTAATCAAAGATGTCGACAATGATACAGTATAAAGATGCTAACTTCTCATTTTGTTTGACATTTCAACACATGTAGCCACAAGGGGCGCCCTAGATTTCTTCCAATTTTTCCGAAATTTCACCCCTAAGTGCGAAATTTTTGGTCTTTGAAACTGGGAAGAAAGTCCAAATTAGGGCCTTCAGTTAAAGAGGGATATACATGTAATGTAGCTCATAGGGGTGTTTAATTGTCAGATTCAGTAAAGTTCAATTAAAAAGTCGTAATTAATTGTTTTTGGAGTTTTCAGAAATTGATCTTTGCCGACAATTTTACTCCTACATCATCATGCCCTAGACTTGATTGAACGGACACTGTGGACAATTGGAGAGGGGAGGTCCATCCAGTTTTTATCAACTTTCGCAGACGTCATTTTTGAATGTCCATCTAAAAGGGGTAAATTTGTAAAAAAGTTTTTATATAGTGTAGCCTAGGCTTCAGGTGGCAGCTTCAGGATCTGTTAGAACTTATACATGTAGTAAGTTATTTGCTTTTATTCCGTGTCAACTGCAGGATCGCTGATTATCAATTTTGCTAAATTCTCCATGTTATTGACGAACAATTTAGCAAAATTGTCCATATTTTTATTGTCCAACTTTGCAAATTTTGCACAATTTTCCAGTGTTCAAACTTCAATTTCGGAAAATTTCCAACGTTTTCGGTGATTAATATCTGCACAATTTACCAATTTTTTATTTTTCAATTTTACCATATTTGCCATATGTTGTTATCGATAAATTTAGAAAAAAGGCCCACGTTTTTACTGATTAATTTTGAAAAATTGTCCAATATCTTTGCTGCCAAGCCCAGTAACCTTGCACCACCCATTGCCCATGCGTCAAGATATTATGAATTAATAAATAAATTTTATTATAATAATATATATATATAAATAGAATATACATGTATTAGTGCACGTAGTATACTGTACTTTGAATGTTACTGCTTGAACATCACAACTGGTAGGCGTACATTTCTGTGACATTCATAGAAATCTGGCCAAAATTGTTCGATACAAAGTCGTTGCGAGGGAAAGTAATGGTAATTATTATTATTATTATTATTACTACAATCGAAGCGAAAGCTATACTAGCTTGTTGCCGTTATAATCAAAGAACATTGAACTATTGGAAAATAACTCTGATCCCTGATCTGATTTGATCTTTGATAGCGAATCCCACGTAGTTAATTCATTCTGGATTCGGATATGTTCATTGCCAAATTCATGTGGCAATTTGACATCTATGATTTTGCATTTGAATTTGGCGCAATATGTATTGACGTTTGCTAAAGCGCCGCAAAAGTGGACAAATTTTCAATGTCAGTTCTGCTTGTACATGTATATTAATTTTTCTGTCAACTATAATAATATGGTTGGTGTTTAGGAGGAGTGTTGTAATGGTTTAAATTTTATGCTACTGGGGTGAGTTTAACCTATTTGCAATTGGGTTTAAGACATTCTATCCGCATTTGCATAAGGGACTATAACCCTACCATTAATCTTTGCAGGTTTTGAAATGGCATCCCCAAGTAATTTAATTGTACCAGTTGTTCTTTGGGGTAAACAAGCGCCAACACATTGCATATCCAGCGTATATTTAGCTCGTGAGCAACGAGTATTAGCCACTGGTTGCAATGATGGTCAAATCTGCATTTGGGATATGGATGAAGCATTAAAGGTATCTAATTTTTAAGCATGCACGATCGATCGGATGGCGATCGTCTAGCTATATAGCTGGTATTTGTCAGCTGATTATTGTCTTCCAGATCACGCCCAGATGTCTGCTTTTTGGCCATACTGCACCAGTAACATGTCTTGCCAGAGGTTCTGGTACAAGTGACGGTTCTTATCTTGTCAGCTCTTCAGAAAATGGGTTTGAGAAATTGGTTTTTTGTACAATTCGTTCATTGATCTTCATCTTTAGGATTGTATGACAGTTAATTAAATGATTAAAATCGCCTGTGTAGATCGATCTTTAGTGGTTTAAACATAATTAATTCATTATAACGTTTTACTCTTATTTTTAAATTTTAAAGCGAGATGTGTGTCTGGGATATTAGCAATGGGCAGTGTATGGAAAACAAAAAGTTAGGCTATATTCACACCAACATACATGTAAGAATACCAAATCCTGTTTATCTTTGCAAATCCCTGAATAGAATAAATAGGTAAACTTTTTTATTATTATGTTTAAGTCGTATGTATTTTCGGGCACGTCGGAAGTACGCCTCGTTTGTAATGGCTATTACGCTGAGATTCTTGTCATGGATGCTTTTAGTTTGAAAATTGAATTTACTTTAACATCTCGTGTTAGTCCCGATTGGATTAGTGCAATGCATATACTTCGACCACCAAAAACCCAAGGTTTTTAAACTATTTAATGATATATTTGCTATTTATTTACTTCTGCAGCATTCACTTTACTAATTTTTCCTGTATGTTTACAGATGACGTAGTTGTTGCTCTCTCTTGCTCTGGAACAATTAAAGTTTGGACCATAAATGCAACAGAGCTTAAGGTAGCCACCCCTTTTACAAACCATTTTATTAATAATACTGATTATAATGAGCAACTTCGTTATGACGAACTCCAACGGATGTAACAAATTTATTTGTTTAAAGTTTAAACAGTAGTTAATGTTATCAGAAGTCAGACAAAGCAACTTAAAATGTTTAAAATGTACTTTCATTACAATGTTTTAAGTAGTGTTATATGCTGCAGCTTCTTGATGTACACATTTATAGTTGCCTAAAGTCATCTGTTAAAGATTGTTTATTGGTTATTATGCGACACATTTTCTCAAAATGTCTTGAAAATCTTCTACGCCGTTTGAGCAATGGAATTTTTTTTACAAAAACCGGTCACAGAAAATAGCAATTGAGCGTAGCTATCAAGTGTAAATGTTTGTATTACATCTTACCACACAAATATGAATGGGAAGATCCTGCAACTTTTATCGGAGAATTCCCCGTTATATTTATCGATTTTAATTGCTTGGGAACGTACCGAAAATGCTTTCACCCTTACCAAAACTTTCTCATATCCGAGTTCGTTTTGAATTAAGAAATTAACATTATTTGAACAGGAACTGGAAATTAGTTCGTACTATCAGAAATTTGCATTAAGTGAGTTCGTCATAATGAGGTAACACTACTTTCATATTAGGAGACTATGGTCTGTATGTTTATATTATTGCAACTAATTGTACAGGGATCTCAAGTCATCTATGAACATGAATCCAAGCCCATTAGATGCTTAAACACTTTGAGTTTGACAAGTTGCGTTTACAATCAACGTACAATGCTAGTTGTCTCCACGAAGTATTGGCAGGCAAGGAAATTTCAATTATTTGGATTAGCATCCTAACACGATGATTGGTTTTGTCATGAGATTTTCTGTTTAATAGATTTTTGATGCTGGTGACTTTAGTCTCTTATGCTCCATGGATAATCGGCGAGGTCAGCGATGGGCAGGTGGAGATTTTGTGGCAGCAGATAGGGTTTTGGTGTGGAGCGATCAAGGCAAAGGGTTTATGTACAAGCTTCCAACAAAGTAGGTTTTTTTAAAAAAAATATCTGCTTAGCACTAACCGATGTTAAGAATAGTGGTTATATTTTGCATTTCATAGTGTTATCGTAATGCAAGAAACCAGAATGGAGAATACATTTGTAGCATTGCAAACCTGTCTTAGTGACATTACGTAATATTCCTAATTTAGAATCCTCTCAAAAAATCAAAAAAACATCCATTCCATTTTTTACTATTGAATGTTTTTTACTTGGTTTTTATATTTTGCCATAAGTATGTTTTGTTAGAGCTTGGAATGTTGTTAGTCATTAATATATTAAGCCTTTTCGCAACTTCAGTTTCTTGGCATCAATTTGCATGCTACATAATTGAGATCCTCTTGTAAGACTCGACATGTTTTTTTTATTCGTTATAGAAAGATAATGGAATGATTCTAGTTACTTTACTGCAAACTTTTGCTTTTTTATCTGTTTCCTAAAATATTCCTCTGCAGATGATTTGAAAATATCAAATTAAATTAATAAAGAGCATTTTAAAAAAGGACAATAATATGTCGACATAACATGTTTCTTTCCATTTGTGTGACAGCTTTGTTATGCAGTTTTGTAGCATCATTAAAGATCTTTTAGACCTAACCTTAAACTTGAGTAACGTGCTCTCTGTTTCAAAACTCTGCTTTAATATTTCTAAACATGATCAATGCCAGTTAACGTTGTTATAATTGCAAGGAAAATATTGCACCATAATTTTCCTTAATTGTATTGAAGATAATAACCAAGCATTAATAGATCTTGTCTCAAAGCACTTCTATGTTAGTTATTCTATTTTCTGTTTCGACAGCAAACTGAAAGGGAAAGCCATTAGGTCAGTACATTATTTGGTTATTATCAGTAAATAGATTCTCTCCATTGTTTAATTCACGATTTAGCTATTTTTTCTTTCTAAACTACATTTGTGTTCAGTGGTAGACATGGTGTCATTATTAAACTCCTTTGTGCTTGCATATGTGAAAGAATCTTAACTTCTCAAATCTTGCTCGCTCGCTCACTCTATACACTTGCTGTACATTTTCCTCCTTCATATCTGGTTTCATCCATTATCACCGCGTGACTAAAGAAATTGAAAAACCTCTTCATTCTTGAATTTAAGTTGTTTTTTTCAGGTAAATGATGTTGACAGGTTTTATAAGATCTGTGAAGCATTTCAACGAATTGTTTCCTGAAACAATATTTGACTTTGGCAGATTTAAAACCACTAATAAATTATAGGCATCATTTTAAACAAATCTGGTTTCCAAAATGATTTGGAGCTTAATAAAAAATATCATAAATCACAGCATTACCTGTAAAATAATGTATAAAGAGTTTTCAAGCTTTTCTCTCATTGCTTTCCTCAAAAACGCAGTTGGCATTAAAGAGTCATGACAGGTTTTTGGCACAGTATACGCAATACCAGTATGGGCACTCCGTGTCGGCACCTTTCATGTTCCCCTGTCCCGAAAGGGACAGCACACTACTTCCTAATTGACTAAGTACATAGCAATCCGTTTGAAAGGAGTGATACGATAAATGCATTTTGTTCACACTGCTCGTTAGTCGGAATGTTGGCGCTGCGAATTGGGACTCAAGGAATGCGCGAAGTGACCATACTGGTATCACCATGCCACACCCCATTACATCATCTCCAGTGAACTCAAACTCAAACCTATTTCCCTCACAATAATACACCAAACATTCAGATTCTGAAATCACATTGCCCACAAGGAAATGCATAACATTCAGGACTCATTGTTCTTCACATCACTGGACAAACCAGTTAATAAATACAATAATAATATTCTCCACCACTTCCTCACTGATACCCTGCAGGACACCCTCCATTATTATCTGAGTACACGCTGGACCAAATAGATACTTGCACACTTTTAACAGCAAATAAAGGCTACTTGGACTTTCAGAACACAATCTCAGATCGCATCTACAACTCTATCCCCCATACCTATTATTAATCAATTAATACAAATCCATTTACCGTGGAACCTTACAACCTACAACATCCCATTTTTCCTGAAAAAGTTCATCTTTAAACTCGAGCCAACCCATGTGCCCTATGCTCCGGAACTCTTCCCACCTGGCCACACCTATTTTTGGATTGCACCGACCCCAACACCATTACAATAACATCAATTAACAAACTCCCAGCAAATTTCATCCACACTAACTTCTTTGAATCATTCCTAAGTAACACCCAAGAATCGCACATGTATCTACTCTACAGATTAGCCACTTGCTACAGTAAACAGTCAAATAACTCAAATATAATAACATAATAATATATTCCAAATGCAAATTGTGAATTATGTGTGCAAATGAGTGTTTTACTTATTGAAGTTGTCATTAAGAGTAAAATAAGTATACCAAATTCAATTGTTAAGCATTGTTGAACGAATTTATTCCTGAGGTGATAATAAGGATTGTAAAACGATAATGGAATACTTGCAGAATATTTTAGAGGATATGTTTCTACATTTGCCTCCGAAACAATAGCAGAAAACTGCCAAAACAACTTGAAAACAGCTCCCATAAAAATTCCGCTTACTTTTGAAGTTTCTTTTGGTTCTGTACCTGTTCCACGTGCATATGCAATACCGCATATAATCAAACTGGATTTTAGAATTTGAAAATAATTGCTATCAAAATACGGTTTTCTAAACTGCGAGCAAACATCATCACTCATTTTCATCATCCACATTACTTTGACTGAGAAACACAACTTTTATTGGGGGTTTATGTTTATTGCTTTTCCTGAATGTTTACGTTAATATACATTTACTCATGGTATTATGCTACCAGACAGATTTACTACCAAGGATTTTGGTATTTTACATTAAGGATTGTTTAAAATGGTTGATAATAACTCATACAAACATTGACATCTTTCTTGAGTTTTAAATTTAAAAAAAATTGAATGTTATATCTAACAATTAAAAATAAGGCATGATAAGTTTTTATGCTCCACAAATGTTCTCTCAACATTTTTTTATACATTTTTGTGATTTTAAAAGTCATGATGCACTTTTTTAAATGGTATCCAATTTTTCTCACTTTATAACTTCTCAACATGCTTTATGACTAATCAGTACATTTCAAAATTATTAAAAAAAAACTTTTGTGTTTTATTTTAATTGTAATATGTGGAAATGAATTTCTTCCTGTATCTTCTGGCCTTCTCTTTCAATATGGTCAGTAACTAGTCTTTACTTCTTCGTACTATTTTTCTTCCATTTGATTAGTTGTAGTTTTAAAATAGTTTTTGTTTTAAATTGCTTTTAGTAGTTTGTATTTATTTTGCATTCTTCACTTTTTGACTTGTCAATTAGTTTATTGTGCTTGAATTAAAGTGCTTTTCATTATTTTATTCTAATTATAAACTTGCCAGTAGTTTTTCATATGTTACAAATTTCATTGTAACATTTTATTTTTCATCAGGTTAACAATTTTATCAGTTTGCATAAAGATTACATTTTCTGATCATTATTTTTCTATTTCTAGCTGTATCGTTGAAAGTAAGGATTTCCATAGCAAGGCTGCCCCTTCTGATTTGCCATATTTATATTGCATTTTGTCTATTCCAAATGATCAGGTATTTATTTTTAACACAGTATGTTTATATTTTGATTATTTTCTTGTGAATTTCATAATAGGGAAAGTAACAATTTTTTTGTTCAGCTTCTTGCTTGTCCACCAGCAATGACATATTCACTGAGTACCCGTGGACATTTTCAAAAACTATTGCTAAGGGGTGATTGTGAAGGACGTGTAGCAATGTGGACGGTTCCAGAAGTGTCTGATAAATATCTGGCTCAAATTCAGCAAGAAACGTTTGATAAGCCTCCTGGTATTTAAATTTTGAGTATTTGACATTGCTTTACAGAACATTTAATCATTGTCTTTAATTTGTAATTGGAATTTGGCTCAAATAGAAAACTTAGTTAGTTTGTATTTTTTGAAAAAACGTTAACATTTGATTAATACCTTTAGGGGAAACCTGCTTACTAACGTTAATACATGGGATAAAATAAAATCAAAATATCTTCTTTTCTACAACAAAAATAATTTATTTCCTTATTAAAGATATAGTCAATGTTGTTTATAGCTCTTCGCGAATGTATTTCATGTTTTCTTTATATTTACAGTAAAGATTATTAAATAATGGTATCTGTTTGCATGTGGTTACCAGTTTTTTTTTAGAAGACTAATTTTGTATTCCTGTAGATGTTCCCCCACAAACAATTCAGAGTTTGAATTTGGCTTGGAAAGAGCTTAATCCATCACCACCAGGAATTTTAAATCAGTTGGTATGTTTTTCAATACTCAGGTATGTTCGTGACTTTCCATCAACTCCCTTATATATTGATTTTAATCACTTGTAGGATACGTCTGATGGACCTGGGCCAAAATTAACTGCTAGCATCTATCTACCTCTTCAGGGTACTTTGGTTTGTGGTAGAGATGATGGCACTATTATCATTGTCCCTGCTACTCAGACTGTTATGCTCCAGTTGCTACATGGAAAACATCAACAATTTGATGGTAATATTTCAAGTTAGTTTTTTGTGGTTTGTAAATGCCCCAGTAATCCAAGGAAGAAGGTGACACAAGGCCAAAAGTGGGAAAAAACAAGTGTTCCTGACAGATTTAATACCAACTTGAACTTTTTCCTATTTATAAACCTATTACTAATTAGCATGGCCTTCTCATCAAGAACTGGAAGGACATAATGGCAGTGTAACATGCCTTCTATATCCACATCATGTCAACAATCGCTATGATATTGCACATTTGGTTTCTGGTGGAGTGGATTTCTCAGTTTGTCTGTGGGATATCTATACTGGATCGCTGCTGCACACTTTCTGCGTACATGCTGGTGAAATAACACAACTTTTGGTTCCTCCAAAGAGGTGTAGTGTAAGTTAAGAATCATAACATGTGACTTTCCTACAATGTTGAAAATATTTTACAATGTTGGTATTAACTTTTTAATTTGTAATTTGAGAAATTTCTCCTAAATTTATAAAACAAAATATAACCATTTTGCAAAATGTTTTTATCACTCGCATTTTTGTCAATTTAAATTTGCAAATTTGCCAAAGTGATTGCTACAGTGACACTGCTTAAACATGTTTTAACATGTGAATAGCTGTGTTGTAATGAATAAGAAGACGTTTTTTACAGTATTGGTTGATAAGGAGGAAAAGTTGGAAACATTTTTTTAAAAAGAGCTTTGAATTACATATAATTTATGAAGGTCATTACGATTTTTTTTTTCAGCAAAGAGTTTTGCAGTGCATTTGTTCAGTGGCCAGTGACCATTCTGTTGCTCTTCTTGCCTTGAAAGAACGGCGCTGCACAATGTTGGCTAGTCGGCATCTTTTCCCTGTTCAACTTATCAAGTGGCGTCCATTGGACGATTTCATGGTTGTTGGTTGCACGGATGGCACTGTTTATGTATGGCAGCTGGAAACTGGTGAAATGTTATGCATTTTATGTTCATTGTGTCATTTCTTTATTTAACAAAGAAATAACTAGATGTTCCTTATGTAATAGGTCATTTGGACAGAGTGGTTCATGGTCTGGTAGCCGAAGAAGTTTTGGGTGCTTGCGACGAAAACGTAGTCCAGGCAGGTGATACTATGGCCAATCCAGCTGTTCATTTTTTTCGTGGATTAAGGCACCGAAATTTGGCTGCTATACGTCATGCAGCTCAACGGGGCTTGCACCATCTTGCACAAACTCAGCATGCTGCTGTAGTAGATGGCACTGAAGCTGGAAAAAGTCATGCTAGTCCTTTAATGATTCAAGGCTTGAAGACAAATCCCAAAGATCATGATAGTCATGTGCTTTACTTTGACATTGAAGCTTTAATAGGTGAAACTCCGGTAATTTTAGGGTTGTCACTCACCAGGGAGTTCTAAATATATTGTTATGCAATATATATTTTTAAACAATTTGGTTTGCAGTCTCAAGAAGTCAGTTTCCTGGAAAACTTGCCAATAGTTCAGTAGATTCTTTAATGCTAAAAGCTCGAGAAATTGTTTTAATATGTTAGCTAGGTTATAGGGTAAATAATAGAATGGTCGACTCTTTAAAACAGGAAATTTCACAACTACCAAGCTAGTGACAACTCTGGACTTTGCCATTCAATCTTCTTCTACCAATCTTTGCATTTTAATGGCTTACTGAGCCAAAGGTTTTTTTTTTGCGATAGTTCAACTTTTAACCGAAGAATACTCAACAATGAGCCCAGCCACTCTTGAGGCACAAGGTTTAATTACTCAGTCAGAATTCCAAAAAGTTATTAATTCAACGCAAGCAAGCTCTCCAGACACTCAAAGAAAGCTCGCATGTAAGTTGAATGTTATCCCTTAACTTTAACAGTTTAGAATGTAAGCTCAGCCATTTCACAGTAATTTTTTTCGGTAGCTATAATCTCAAAAGTCAAGGACACTGCTGAAAATGTTGGGCAGAAAATTCAAGCCAAAGCTGAAAGTGTAGGATTTAAACCAATATCACCAGAGCTGGCACACCAGAGAGGGGTTGCTGCATCTCTTAGCAGCGATGCAAGGCGGCGACCACGAACAGTAAATATGGTCGAAACTAACTTGACAATGGAGATAGCACAGCTTTTGTTATCCTTCATACATGCATGGGGTGCAGACCCAGAGTTGGATAAGGTGTGCGAAAACAAGTTGGGGCTTTTACGACCGATGTGTCCAATTTCCTTTGGCCTTTTGTCTCGTGGTGGTACGATTTTATATTCTTCAATGCTAGTTCCTTTAAATTTCTCAATGTATGCAATAGGAATCTATTTTAACCCTCATCTTAATGCATTTAATTGCAGGCTACATGTCTCTGTTGTTGCCATTTTGGCAAAAGAAAGATTCCAACAATTTGCCACTGACTGTACATGATCCTCAAACCACTGGGTACGTTGCATTTGATTATCCCTTATAATATCATAAAATATGTTTCTTTTGATGTTGACTATTCTGTTTCCTTTTTAGAATCTCTGATAAGCAAGTACGATTCAACGAATCCATACCTGGGGAGTTAATTCAACAGCAAGAGCAAACCTTGCTTTTCACTGCGAGCGGCCATTGGGAAATTGCTACTGCACTAACAACCCATCATTTGTTAGCCATTATCTCTATTGCCAACACTTTAATGTCAATGAACAGTGCCACCTTCATGCATGAACAGGAGAAGCGCCGAAAACTTATGCGGTTAGCTCGATCTTTGGTTCTATTTGAATAAAAGACATGTTAAATCGAATTGATCTTTCCATCATTTATATGGTGTGGAATGTAAATAGTATAAATTGCTTTAACCATGGAAATATAATTGAAATTCATTTCTCCCCTTTCACAGGAGACTGAGTCGAATGGACAGCAAATTGAAGTTACCAGATGTTGGTACGGACACCGGAAGTGAAGATGAATCACCTTCAGAAGCTGTGCAGTCTCATCAAGCTCAGATCAAACAGGGATGGAGTCTACTAGCAGCTCTCCATTGTATTCTTTTACCAGAAAAAGTCAGTTCGCCTAATTTCAAACATCCTCTTGTGGAAATGTTGGTACGACGATGGCAAGATAGATGTCTTGAGGTATAGTTTTGCTAAATACATAGCATCTTTAAATAATAAAGATTAATAAATGCATTCATAACAAAATCTCAGAATACGGTTTATTTTGATCAAGTAGATCTCCAAACAGTAGGCCTATTTATGGTTTATAACATAGGCTACTAATTGTTTGGAACTTGAAATATATCTTGCATATGCACGCAAAATTCTATCCAAGAACGTTACTTTCTCGGTTTCAAGTTGTCTAACATTTTCTAGGTCAGAGAAGCAGCCCAAGCACTTCTTTTGGCTGAATTGCGAAGAATAGGCACCATTGGCAGAAAAGCACTTGTGGAGGAATGGTCCCCTTACTTGCCAAGCTGTTTCGAGCCATTTCAAGGTAACATGCCCACCCAGGTTGGGACAGCAGACACTAAAGTGCCCCAAACGCATAAAATTTTTGAAGCTCACGATTTGGAAGAAGAGGAGGAAGATGATAGCAGTGCTCATGAAGGTTATTCATTATAACATTGCATGGTTTATTTGTCATGTAGGGGGAAAAGTGTTAATATAGTTCATAATTACCTCCAGATATTCACGTTAATAAAACGTCAAGTGCAGTCGAAGCAAAGCGTAAGCAATCAACTGCCATCGTGCTTCTGGGTGTGATTGGGGCTGAGTTTGGTCAAGATATTGAGCCAAATCGCCGCAAAAACAGTGATGAGCAAAGCAGAAAGAACATCGTAGAAGGTTTTGGACTGGTCAATTACTCTCTCGCCAGACATACAAGTAGGCTTAATTAACGAAGGGTTGCAGCAGATGTGACGAAAGAAGTTATTTGCAAAGACAACTATTTGACGTTTGCAGGCAAAGCTTTAGCATATTTACTGTTGGCGGCACCATCTCCAGAACTTCCACCTCATACTCCATTGCGCAGAGCAGCGATTGATCTGATTGGACGGGGTTTTACCGTGTGGGAACCTTATATCGATGTGTCTAAGACCCTGTTGGGTCTTTTGGAAATGTGCTGCGAATCAGAAAGACTTGTTCCAAGGTAATCTATGGATATTCAATCATCTCGCAATTAGACGCCTTAAATTACCGCAACCAGAAAGATTTAATATCAAAAACACAGTGATCAGGTGTCACTTTGGCGATATACGATCATCACTTCCACAACCTTTTGCATACTTGGTTGGTTTGCAATATAGTATGCAAAAGGTTGTGGAAGTGATGATCGTATATCGCCAAAGTGACACCTGATGAAGACGTAGGTTACGTCGAAACGTTGTGTTTT